>SZWC01002045.1:161579-188657 GCA_023375785.1 Penium margaritaceum | reverse complement strand
AGGAAGGCCTGTCCAGAGGCAGGTGTACATGTTGGTTAGATTCTTGAGTTTGCCATGTTTCCAAAGGTGGGTTTGCGAGTTTAGTACATCGAAAAATGTTTCTTCATATTCTCACTCTCTGATGTCGTTGTCTAGTCCGGGAGAAAGCACGTGTGCTTCTTATGGTGCGTAGCTCGATCATAGGAAATTGAGTTTGCGAAACAAACCTTTTGCTGCCATCAAACAGAATACATCATGTTCAGTCCTCGGAGACAGGTTCATCTGGGGCGGGTCCTCCAACTCTGTCAACTGGAGTTCATTACATGACTGCATCTATTGCCGTGCCTCCGCCGTCCAACTCTGCATCTCCAGCGCTTCCTCAATCGACGGCTTCATCCGACCCCAGCCATGTCATGGACTCTCCGCCTGTGTCTGCTGCGCAAGTTGCCAGACTCATCCAGTCCAGAATTACTCCGTATGTCGAGAACATGCACGATTTGCACTCCCCGAAGGCTATTCTAAAGATGATCTGCAAAAAGGGTCTACCCCTGTCCCTTGGACATGACGAATCCGTCATGGAGATCATCACGACAGGCCACCGAACAAACTCGTCATGTCGCCTCCCAGGAGCTGAGACTCTCACCGAGAAGCTTCTGCCAGCGTTGCACGCTGAGCTAGACAAAGCTGAGGCCCCTCTTAAGTGCACGTGGTCCACGTACGGCACCTCCGTCCTCCATCCTTGTTGACGAGTGGGTCGATGTGCGCGACCGCCCAATCTACCATGTTGTCGCAACCAACGCCTTTCGGCACCTACCATCTTTTCTCAAAAAATGCTTGCAGCAAAGTACGGGATTCAACCCATATCGTCGGCGTCATCGACAGTGCCATCACACGACAGGCACGGACAATGCCATCTGCGTCATCGGCAACAACGCGAAGGTCAACATGGCCGTCATGAACCAATTGGAGCCACGTTACCCCCATATTGTTTTCATTGGGTGCGTGGATCTCGTACTCAAGGACTTGGGGTCCTGTGAGTGGGGCGCTGAGATTGTGCGTGATGCGGAAAAGGTTGCCAGCCTCTTTCACAACAACGAATGGGCACGATCTTGGTCGCTTCGCGTGGGAGGGAAGATCGTGCTTCATCTGGCAGCAACCCGTTTTGCGACGAACGTCATGATGGAACGTCTTCTCCTCCTCAAGGAGAACCTGGAGCACATCGTCAGCCAGCAGGCGTAGGCCAACATGGCTCACCACCGTCGCCGCAAGGATTCTGTCAAGGAGCCTGTTTGCGACCAATGTTTCTGGGCGCGGATGAAGGCGTTGGTGGAGCTGAGTACCCCTATCCTCACCCTCCTCCGTGTCGCTGATCGCAACGGCAGAACTGCACGCAAAATTCATGAGGCGCTCCTTCACGCCACTATCAGACTGGAGTAGCTCTCTCGCGCCGCTGTGGACAACGACCACAAGCCCTATGTCCTCGAGCGCTTGGAAGTACTTTGGGAGGGGCAGGTGAACAGCCCCATCCACGGAGCTGCATGCTGATGCCACCCGCTGCATTTTGGTGTGTAAACCTGTCGGCCGACATGGATGTCTGCCGCGCTTGGTCTGTCACCTTGAGGAAGACCGTGACGAACGGGCAGTGTCACCGGGCGTGGGAAGACGAGTACTTCGAGTACCTCACCAAGGGGAGAATTGCCAAGGACTTTCCTGGCACTACTGAGGACATGGAGAAGGAAGCGAAGGAGGACCATGACCACGTACTGGCTGGAGAGCTGCCAGCCTACCGCTGGTTCGAAAAGCATCTGTCAGGCTGCACGTGCTGCTCAACAACGATGTGCCAATGTCCGCATCGTTGTTCTGAGGTTTGAGGAGGACAGTACAACATTGGCTTGGACAGCGAGATGATGGCCTAGTAGTGGAGGCCGGCCTGTGCAGCATGGGCCTAGAGTAGCTCCTCTTAGCGTATGCTTTGCACGTTTGTGGGTGCATAGGAGTAATAGAAAACTATGTTTCCTCCCATGGGTCCCAATGTGCATGAATCTTTTTTTCCAAATGGTCGCGATGCCTCGTGATTCGGCTTGAGACCACTTTTGTGGTACGGCGTCCATTGCCTTGCCCCATGTGTACAACTCTTCTTTGAGTTACTGATGGAAAAGGTTTGTCTTGAAAAACATTGTCCACCAATGTACCTCACCTTCGGATGCATGGATCGGCACTCCTTCTGCTTTGGGCAGGCTGCTGCTCCACAGTATTGCGGCGAAAAGCAAAAGACAGCCCACTACAACGTATGGGAAAGTCATTCTTTGTGAGCCCACTCCTGTGCGGCTGCCCATGTTGGGCCTGCCGTTCAGCTGCCTGCAGGTCCGTGGAGCCCAGATCTCCTTGTCTGCAGTGTGTGATGGCCTGCAGCCATCATAGAAGAAGACACGTGCTGGCATCATCGCATGCAATACAAGGTGCTTTCCAGTGCTTGCGTAGTAAGGACATTTTGAAAGCAGCTGTTGGAGAAATCCATTTGCTTTATTCACACCAAAAAAGATAACCTTATCAAGCAGCTTGGAATTCGCATTACAGCATGCCTCGATACGTACACCTCGCCTTGTTACAATCCTGTGGCCGCACAGGATGAGGAAAAGGATGCGCATTACGAGGAAGAGAGGGCGAGCAAAAAGACTCGGATAGAAGGGAAAGGGAGTGGTGGGGAAGAGGGATTATGCAAATTAAGGAGAGAGCGACGGAAAGGCTGTGGCCAGGGCATTGGTGATGATGAAGGTAAGGGCAAGAGAGAGCTCACGGGTAAGAAGTAGTGCTACGACGAGGAAAGGGGCAGGCGGGGGGGCTGGGGTCAAGAGAAGATGAGAATAGGTGCAACAACGGTTGATAGCCACAACAATGACTTCTACCATGGGCACGCAACAGGCAAAGGTGAGGGTAAGGAAGAGGCTCAGGAAAGGACTGTGAGGAGTGTCAGGGCAAGGAAAAGAATGAGAACGACAACGAGGATGAGGACAGATTTTGGGAGAAATGGAAAGGGTGATCGCAAGGGCAAGGTTGATTTCAGAGGTCATCGCGAGGATGAGAAGTAGGGAGGTGAGGACAGGTACGAAGAGGAGTGAGAGGCTGATGAGAGGGCAGTGGTGAGGGTGGTGGCACCAGTGGCAGCAGCAGCAGCAGTGATTCGGGAAGGGGCAAACAAGGATGATTGGAGGGGGAGGAGGGGGGAAGGGGGCGGAAGTTAAGAGGATAGGGATTGGTTAGGGGACTGGGAAGGGTTGGGGAAGTGAAGGGAGGCAGAGGTGACGGGTAGGGAGTGAGAGACGGGTTGGCTGGTCCGGGGGGGGAGGAGTGGGGGGGAGAGGGGCTGAGGAGGGGCAGGAGGGGAGGGGCAGGAGGGGAGGGGAAGGAGGCTGGGGATACAGAGTTTGCACAGGACAAAGATGGGGAGGGGTAGTGAGAAAGTGAAGGAAGAAGTGCAGGTACAGGAAGGCAAGGAAAGCAGGGAGGAGAACGAAGAGGAAAGGGACAAGGAGGACCAAGTGATGGAGGAAGGGGAGGAGGACGAGGAGTTAGGAGAGAAGGAGGAGGGGCCGGGAGAACAGGAGGATAAGGAAGAGGACAAGGAAGAGGATGAGGAGGATGGCAACGAGGATGAGGATGAGGACGGCGAAGAAGATGACCACGACAACAACAAAAATGAGGACGACAACAAATAATTCACCAATGTCGATGAAAACGAAAAATACAGAGATGATGATGAGGACGAGGTAGAGTTGGGGGCGATCAAAACCAAAATCCGGTTTTTCCGGTTTTATTAAACCGAAAAACCGAAAAACCGGAAAACTGAAACCGAAAAACCGGTTTTCGTTCGGTTTCGGTTCGATTTCGGTTTCTCCTCAGGAAACCGGAACCCCAGATCTAAACCGGGATTGTCTGTGAGGGGGAAAACCCATTTTTCCGGTTTTCCGGTTTTGTGGAAACCGTGCCCTTTTGTGAGGGGAAACCCTAACAGGTGAAAGTCGGTTTTTCGGTTTTTTTCGGTTTTCCGTGTTCTCGGTTTTCCGGTTTTCCGGTTGTAACCGACCTGTGAGGGGAGACCGGTTCCGGTTCGGTTCCGGTTTCCCCTCACAGACGGAAACCTATGTTTGAAAAAAAACCGAAACCGAAACTGATTTTTCGGTTTTCGGTTTCGGTTTTAACCGAAACCGACGGTTTCCCCACTCTAGGACGAGGAGAAGGACGAGGATGAGGAGGACGAGGACAAGTTCGAGGACAAGGACAAGGATGGCAAGGAGGAGGAGGTGGGATGATGATGATGATGATGATGATGATGATGATGACGACAATGTGAAGAATGATGCCGGTAACGAAGATGACGACAACGACGTTGGCGTTGACAACAAGAAGGAAAAAACGACTGCGACAATGACTACAACAACGGCGACAGTGGAGGAGGAGGACAGGGAGGAGTGGACGAGGAGGAGGACAAGGAGGAGGAGGACGAGGAGGACGAGGAGGACGAGGAGCAGGAGGAGGAGGAGGACGACGACGACGACGACGAGGAGGACGAGGAGGAGGAGGATGAGGAGGAGGAGGACGGGAAGAAGGACGAGGACAAGGAGGACAGGGTGGACGAGAACAAGGAAGAGGATGAGGACGAGGATGTGGAAAAGGACAAGGAGGCCGAGGACAAGGTGGAAGACGAGGACGAGGAGGACGAGGAGGACGAGGAGGACAAGGACGAGGAGGACAAGGACGAGAAGGACTAGGACAAGGAAGACGAAGATGAGGAGGACGAGGACAAGGACAACGAGCAAGACGAGGATGAGGACGAGGACGAGGACGAAGATGAGGACGAGGATGAGGATGAGGAGGACGAGGAGGACGAGGAGGATGAGGAGGACAAGGAGGACAAGGCGGAGGATAGGGAGGAGGAGCAGGAGGAGCAGGAGTAGGAGGAGGAAGAGGAAGAGGAGGACGAGGAGGTTGAGAGGAGGACGAGGAGGAAGAGGAGGAGGAGGAGGAGGAGGAGGAGGAGGAGGAGGAGGAGGAGGAGGAGGAGGAGGACGTGGTGGTGGTGGTGGTGGCGGTGGCGGTGGCGGGGGCGGTGGCGGTGGCGGGGGCGGTGGCGGTGGCGGGGGCGGTGGCGGTGGCGGGGGCGGTGGCGGTGGCGGGGGCGGTGGCGGTGGCGGGGGCGGTGGCGGTGGCGGGGGCGGTGGCGGTGGCGGGGGCGGTGGCGGTGGCGGGGGCGGTGGCGGTGGCGGGGGCGGTGGCGGTGGCGGGGGCGGTGGCGGTGGCGGGGGCGGTGGCGGTGGCGGGGGCGGTGGCGGTGGCGGGGGCGGTGGCGGTGGCGGGGGCGGTGGCGGTGGCGGGGGCGGTGGCGGTGGCGGGGGCGGTGGCGGTGGCGGGGGCGGTGGCGGTGGCGGGGGCGGTGGCGGTGGCGGGGGCGGTGGCGGTGGCGGGGGCGGTGGCGGTGGCGGGGGCGGTGGCGGTGGCGGGGGCGGTGGCGGTGGCGGGGGCGGTGGCGGTGGCGGGGGCGGTGGCGGTGGCGGGGGCGGTGGCGGTGGCGGGGGCGGTGGCGGTGGCGGGGGCGGTGGCGGTGGCGGGGGCGGTGGCGGTGGCGGGGGCGGTGGCGGTGGCGGGGGCGGTGGCGGTGGCGGGGGCGGTGGCGGTGGCGGGGGCGGTGGCGGTGGCGGGGGCGGTGGCGGTGGCGGGGGCGGTGGCGGTGGCGGGGGCGGTGGCGGTGGCGGGGGCGGTGGCGGTGGCGGGGGCGGTGGCGGTGGCGGGGGCGGTGGCGGTGGCGGGGGCGGTGGCGGTGGCGGGGGCGGTGGCGGTGGCGGGGGCGGTGGCGGTGGCGGGGGCGGTGGCGGTGGCGGGGGCGGTGGCGGTGGCGGGGGCGGTGGCGGTGGCGGGGGCGGTGGCGGTGGCGGGGGCGGTGGCGGTGGCGGGGGCGGTGGCGGTGGCGGGGGCGGTGGCGGTGGCGGGGGCGGTGGCGGTGGCGGGGGCGGTGGCGGTGGCGGGGGCGGTGGCGGTGGCGGGGGCGGTGGCGGTGGCGGGGGCGGTGGCGGTGGCGGGGGCGGTGGCGGTGGCGGGGGCGGTGGCGGTGGCGGGGGCGGTGGCGGTGGCGGGGGCGGTGGCGGTGGCGGGGGCGGTGGCGGTGGCGGGGGCGGTGGCGGTGGCGGGGGCGGTGGCGGTGGCGGGGGCGGTGGCGGTGGCGGGGGCGGTGGCGGTGGCGGGGGCGGTGGCGGTGGCGGGGGCGGTGGCGGTGGCGGGGGCGGTGGCGGTGGCGGGGGCGGTGGCGGTGGCGGGGGCGGTGGCGGTGGCGGGGGCGGTGGCGGTGGCGGGGGCGGTGGCGGTGGCGGGGGCGGTGGCGGTGGCGGGGGCGGTGGCGGTGGCGGTGGTGGTGGTTGTGGAGAAGTAGGAGAACGTTCATGGAAGGGCATTGTGGCCGCGTAGGGACGTCAACTTTGAGTTGACCACAGAGGTGAAAGACGTCACTGAAGATGTTTGGAAATGGAGGACCGGGATGACGTGGAAGAGTGGGGGGTATAGGAACCTTGAGATGCAGAGGTCGTACCGATGACCTTCGGCCGATGTTGCCACGGGCGGCGAGATGCGCGATCTATGGTTTCCTTAGGGTGGGGGGCAACACCACGGAGGAATCAATCCGTCCCGCACCTCGGACACGCCACCTCAATGAAGTTTGGATTCTGACCCACCAACGAAGGAAGGGGAAGTCGCTGCGTCGTAGGCCAATGTGGGTGTGCTTGGGGTGCGCGTGATTCACGCCCGGCGGGAGGAACGTCGAGACAGTTGACGGGGGCCGGCGTGGCAGATGAGTTCGAGAAGTTCAGGAGGACCGGGCCCAGCAAGGCGATCCGTCACTGGTGCACCTGGGCGGCTCGCCACGGAGGAAACCCACAGCGCAACTTGCACAAGCCACCCGAAACGCCCGAGGTCGGAAAGGGGGCCTGCCAGTGACGTCAGGATCACTGGTTTGAGCGGGCGCAGCGACTAGAAGAGCAACCTGATTTTGTGCCCAGGAGCGTCCCGGTTTAGACACAGCACCCGCATAGGTTCAAAACAGGTGCAGAACATCTTCGTTCAAAACCAAATAACATCAGTTCAGCAAAACAATCTCAACATGGAGATATCATATTCACATTTGACGAGCCATGACCAAAACAGCATAGGTTTTGCATTTCCTCACATATACCCCTATGTCTTGCGATGGCTGACAAAAACAGCCTTCTTTATAAAACCTGACCTCTCCTTCCTACTCTTTTCTATTACAATCATGATGTAAATTGAAATACATCAAAACTGTGCTGAATAATCATATGATACCTATATTAAAAGTGTGAAAAACAACTTTCAACTCGGATGTATAGATGCCTATGATCCCAAACATGTCGATTCTTCATAAATGAAAAAAAATGGAATTAAAGGCCTTTCCCTATACATTTGAAGCTTCAAAAAGTGGGCTTTGGATTCAAAACCAAAGGAAAGATTCTACATGTAAGAGAATTAAAGACATGGTCGTGCACATGAGGGAAATCAGTTAAACATTTTAAGAAACAATTCTCTAAATATGATTATCCATCTACCATGAATCACTACTGATTTTTTTAGTTTTTAACCCTCCATTCCCCAAGGAAAATTAAGGAGAATCATTTTTTCACGTAAAGCATCTTCACCCCACTTCTTAAACTCCTTTATCATCAAAAATTAAGGAAATACTGACCACTTACAATTTCCTAGGTTTAGGACTTGTTATAACGAAAAATTCTATTCTAAAATTCTGAACCATCCACATCTATGGCACAAACTACAAATAGTACAAAACATGATATACCTCTACCTAGTTCCTTCTTATCGTACAAAGAGAGTGACCCCTAACCCCCACTAAACCAGAAAACAAATCATCCATGGATTCAATGGATCTAATTGTGGGCCATACTACAATACTTTTTATCAATCCTAAGCCATTGATCTCCAACTTTACCCTCTCCTACCCAAAGAGATATGATCCTATCGTAAGCTAACCACTTCAACCATTTGACAATTCAAGGAAAGAAATGCATCAGCCAAAAATTCCGCTTGAACATTTGCACTCATAAGCTCCTCATGAAAACAAAGACCACATACCCTAGGTCTTCAAGTTCGATCCCCCTGTCTTTCTCCTAATGACCACCATAACCATAAGAAAAATTATTCAAAAACCCTCAACCGTAATACCTCCAAAACTAATACCCCAAACGTTGAATATTTAAGATGAATCCTCTGAGGTCTAGCTCTTAAGCCTTAAACAAACATGATGCCAACAAGAAATAAATCAGCGTTGGATGTTTCCACCTTATAAAAAAATCATTCTTCAAAAGAAAAGTTTATGTTCGAAGCAGTGAAGAGCCTACCTCAACCTTCTATCATCACACATGAAATAGAGCTCAAGGATGACATGCGGAATGTGTTTATGCTTACACATAGAAAACATGTATGTGGTCTTCTATCCAAATGAGCAAAATGAAAATGTGAATGAAAACACTTTTTAACCAACATTCTGAATCTCCCCTTAACCATTATCCACTCAAGGGTTAAAGGTACATACATGAAAGGTTCATCAAGAATAACAACTTGAAACATGGGCAATCAGGTACACTAGTACATCTTTTATAATCTACACTCCCATTGGCAAAACATGTATACATACAAAAGTAGCAGTAAGTGTTTCAAAATACCATTTTCAATGATAGGGTTCTACTTAAATCTCCTACTTGACGCCCTCAACTACTTGGGTAATATTCCTCAAAGTCACTTGGCTAATGTGTTATGACTAGCCGTCACTCACTTGGCTAGTGACCCTTCACCTGCAAATGCACCTTTAACCTAAAGAGACCCTTAAGCTTCCATGTAACCCTTCAACTGCCAACCCACCTTCACCTCCATGGATGCTTCATCTGCCACGTGACCCTTCAATTGCTAAAACCCCTTCAGCTCCCAAGTGACCATACAACCACCAAGTGAACCTTCAACTGGCTTGGGTGGTTATACAACCACCCAGGTAATTATGTAGTTTCTTACAAATCCCTGGACAAGGAGCTTGTGAGATGGTCTTCCAAGCCTAATCAAGGGTGACTAGTTCACTCAATCTAGCATACCTTCAGTTTTCAACACAAATAGCCAATCATAAGGTAATCCAAGCCCTTATGTCCAGATCTCCAAGTGTTGTCTCCCGCATCTGGAACCTTTATAGTGTGTAACATACATCATCACTGAGACTCCTTACTAAGAAGGGATCAAACACCAATGCCCTGCTGCTTAAACTACATCCAAGTCCTAGATCTAACGCTTGTTGCGCGCTACTCAGCTTGTGCACCTACAACACCTACTCTTACTATGCGTGTGGTTGCAAGACGTTATGTGAGTTAGCTATCGACATTTTGATCCTTGCACATAATTCTCCATGTGATATATGTGTCTGAAAATAGGATAACTAATTGTGTGTACTGAATCTAGTGTCCTAGGGTGCTTTCACCCATCAATGTTCCAGTTTTGTGGACATGGTATCAAAGCAGGGTGACGGCATGTGACAAACAACAACGGATAGATGAAACACAAACATCATGAACAAAGTTGAGGACATCCAATGCCAACAATAGTAAGCATCTATGTAAGGAATGCAACATGGTCAATGCGCTAGCAAGAAGATAACTCCACAATAGCCACACGGTATTTTGATGAAATGAAAAACCTCCAACTAGGTTCACACTACCCACCTTCACAATGATTATAACCGGCGGATGCAAGAAGCAGACATTAGCCAACAGCATGAGAGTCTGCAATGTCAATAAGTGAAAGAAAACCTGACAAAAACTAGGCAATAAAGATAACAGATGGTCTCTTAGCTACAAGAAGATACTCAAACTTGCACTAATAACTTGATGCAATAATACACACAAGCAATAGCTCCGCTAAACCCTAATCTAATCCCACGAACTCAGCCTGCAAAAATTAGATGGTTTGCACCTACAAGAGGAATACAAATCTTTCCTCTAGCTCCCCATTCTCCAGACCAAGCGTGCATGCCACCCATCTCCAACACCCTGTGAGCATAAACAATTACCATTAGGGGATTCACTGTAACAATTTATCCCACTGGGAAATCAACTTTGCGGAAGCAACCCATCGACACAAGTTTTTCAACGGGAAGTATAGACCCCTAGCTCCCTGCATCTCACTTCAATACCTTGAATACTTCAACCAATAAAAATTCATGGCATCCTCGAGCCTCCTCAAAAGCATGGTACCACGCATGTCAAAAGCTCTCCGCATGAAAAAAGACAACCAAACTCGTGTACTCAGCATGGTAGTACCTTAAGCAACACTACCACGCCAGCGACAACGCCCAACCATCTTACCTCCTTATAGAAATCTCTCATTTCCACACAAGTCAGTTCAACGACAACATCAAACCCTACACTTACGGATCATAGGGTATCCGTGACCATCTCATTGTCAAAGACTCACAGATTTGAGAATTCCTCTTCATATCCTACATGAAGAATAGCCTTGGAAATGAGTGGAGAGATGTGAAGTGCAAACTTCGCTATACACAACCTGACCTCCTCAGCAAAAACTTTGTTTGCATGATGTTACTTGAAGAGCAACGTGACACAAAATCAAAACAACACCATAATCAAGAACTCCTCAAGCTTGCTCATTGTGGCTCCAAGATTTCCTTAAAAACATAGGATAATTTGTTCTCAATGAATAGCTTTTCACCATAGTTTTCACCATCGTCCACTTCGAGCTACAAAAGGATGTCATCATCAATCACCTAGCAAATGTCTCCAAAAACTACATCCCTTATCTTTGATGCCCAAAACTCCAAGTAATGTCTTGCAATCACGTGCACACATTGTATGAGAAAGGGACACATTGTGAAAACATTACAAGATTTTATAGCCACATCCATAGGAAAGAGAAGGCATCAGACTATCAAAAAATATATAGCACTAACAAGGGGCACCATCTAAACAACAACAAGCTCTCCAAGTTATGAGTGAGGATGAGCAGCAAAAGAATGAAGACAATCCCACCAACACTAAGGAGGCAACGAATGAAGTAGGACACAAGTTTGCCATTTCCAACAAGGCATGCCTTCCTGTAGGTGAAATGAAGCAACTTCTAAGACACCAAAATCCCTCTACTTCAGTAACAAAAGCAACAAACATATCACGTACGATGCCAACATACTATACAAACTCAAACGACATCCCATAAATCATGTAATGATGGTAAGGGACATGGAAGAATAGCATATCAACGGCATTGGAGATCTCAAAGCGTGTGCTCACAACAACAATGACATGACCATCACTAATGTGCTTTACGTGCCCGGCATATCCGCGAACCTCATACCTATGGGTAAACTGATGATGAAGGGACTATGTTTTAGCACAAAAGATACAAAGCTCTATGTAAGCACGATCATAGGAAAGCTCATTAGAAAAAAAGAATTCCATCGCAACAGCATGATCGAATTTCAGGTTTACTCTCTTTGTCCTCAACACACAATCACAGTAAATTCAAATTCAAAATTGATGGTGGTTTTCAACACTTTAACAAGTAATGTTCGTCAAAAATCCACCACAAATAGCAACTCTCCTAGAAACAAATGCCTACACAGTGTGCCACAACAAAAGGCCTAACATCAATTGCCTTCGCACCTTAAGCTCCATGTCCCTCTACCACGTTCCTAAAGAACAGAGACATAGCTTGCAACAAGGTTGCATGGGGAATATAAATAAGTCAAATAAAAACACAAAAGGCACAGATCTTTAATGACATCAAAATCCACCACTACATAAGCTATCCTAATGTTGTCTTCTACAAGGACCTCACTTACAAGACTTGAATACATACAAACCCAAGGGAATAACTTAGTAAAAATAGGATTTCATTGTAGAGATAGGAATAAAATGCTCACCGAGAGGGAGTTGTAGCAACCCACTGATAAGAAACTCAATGAGACATAACCATAACGATGTACCTAGACAGCCATCGCCTTGCACTCGACAAACAGCTTGATGGTGAAGATAAGCGATTGAAGGCTCTTCTCTTTAAGAAGGAAGAATCGAACCGATAGAAGGGGGATCCTGGGATCCTCCATCGTTGAGCATTTCTCAGAGCTCGGAGACTTCCAAACCCTCCTACAGAAAAACTTGGAGGAATTCGTACAACAATACCAACATCTCTTGTGGCATCCACCATCCGTCAAGAGAATCATTCTTTAAGTTATGTTTCCGCAAGAACACACTTGCCCCTCTAAGAACGACAAATGACCTACCTCCAAAACCTTCCAATATGATGGAAGCCATTATCGGTCCTCAAAAAACAGTCTAGAGGCACGCGATTAACGTTGAATAAGATAGTATCATCATAAAAGAAGCGTTGGAACTCGTCAAACTTCCTTGAGGCCAGCAAAACATCAGAGAACAATGATTCTTTTGTAACACGACAAAAGCTGACAACAGCCTTGACAACTTCAAAGCAAGGCTAGTCACAAAAGGCTTTATAGAGTTACCTAGATATACTTTTTTCACACCTATGTTCCAAGGAGCTGCTACACTAGAGAATGAATGATGCTCTCCCTTGCAACAATGAGTCGTTAGAAGATTCTATAACACAATGTCAACAACACATTTCTCAAGAGCAAACTAGACATAGAAATATACATGAAACATACTAAGGGATATTATCATGGTTCTCCATGAGTTGACAAGCTCGTGAGAAGCATTTATAGGTTGAAACAAAGTTCACTTCTCTGGCAAAAGGACCTACCAAACATCCACAACAACCCCATCTTCATTGCCTAATCCTATAAACACTACCGTTTTTTCATCTGAACTCACCAACATCATCACATTATTGATATCGCCACATAAACATAACCAAACGCCTCATCTTTGAATGCAACAGAGACCTTGAAAAAACAACTAGAAAAGAAATGAAAGCAATAGTTACCGTCAGAATCATGCCAGACATGAGTTTCTACATTGGCATGAACAGTGATCATAATCAAGAAACACGCGCCATCAGTCCCGTACAGCAAACTCAATCCAAGCACATCGTGAAATCTTTTAACATTGATGAAGACGTCTTAGAAACTCCACATTCACTTCAACCATTTCCACCACAACAAAGTGATCAAGGTCCACAGGATGAAACAGCTAATTTTGAACATTTCGGATCACTCATGAACCCAATAAGCTCTACTCAAACCTATCTAAAGTTTGTAGTCGTCTGTCCTCCCTTATAAAACAAGACTCGTCCCAAAATAACCTGCAAGGAGTTGAATTATCACTATGATACATGAAAGCAACATCTACATATCAACTTGTTATCGGAACCAAAATGTCTCTGCACTATGAGTGGTGGGCAACATGACCACTACAGTAATGTCACAAGCTATATTTGTTTCCTTGAAAGTGCAAGAGTATCTAAGAAGCAAGCTCAAATCCTATGGAGAAGTAGCAATGCAGTGTAGATGACCGCTACAAAAGCGGAGCAAGAAATGAACTATTCACAAAACCTCCTCAAAGAAAATGGTTTTATGCAAAAGGGACCTACGCCCTTCTTTGTGGATAACCATTCTACAATCGACTATGCAAAATCAACATAGTTCAATGGTCTCAGCAATGAGAGCAACATCAAGGGACATTGGAACTTTTCCAAGGTCCTCAACGTTATGTTCAATGTGCGCTTCATTTGCAAAAAACGACAAGTCGCGGATTTTCTGAAAAATGTCAACTAATAAAGAAAAACGTTTTGCATGTGGCAAAGTAAACTTCATGTACATCAAAAGCACCCTGTGTTGTGTTTCGGATCCCAAATTCATCCATTGGATGGGCTCGCAAGCACATCAACTCCTTCAAGCTTGGGATGTCAAGTCATGGGCAAACATGCCGCCCCTCATAAGAGGGATTTTCTACTCCATCCATTGGGCGCCCCATTGTGATACAACTTAAGCATGAAAAAACCTCACTAAGGGAGTCGAAACCGCAAAAGCAACTATCACAGTGCAAAATGGCTTTGTGGGGAAATTGGAGGACTGATCAAAGCGTTTTTGGTATTCATTGTAGAATTGGGATCCTCAATTGAGCATCCTATTGCCTCACGAGTCAAAGGGCGTACTCTTTTGGTCATTCTTCTAGTGGTTATGACTAACCCACAAGATCCACATGCCAAACATTGCGTTGAATAATCGTTTGAGACAGTTTCAAAACCACCTTGCGATAGTTTAGCTTCCCTTACATAAACAAGGGCTTTTATGTTAACTTCCCACTCTAATATGACTGAAATCTTGTTCAAACTCAAATCTAACACAATCACGGCCTCAATTATTGGTGAGGAACCTAGCACAATACTTCTCAGAAATTTTGAAAATGATGAACAAGTTGCGACCCACCAGTTAGTCCTCGTCAAGCTTGCAATTGACGACGTTGATTTCCCGCTCACTAGTAGTTATCAGCCTCAGAGAGGAACGGCTGATCGTGTAGCTGCAGAATCCTTCCTCGTACCTTTTAAAACCACAACACAACGTATTTTTATCAAGGTTTGCAAATATCAGAATATCCACACTAGTACGTCAAAGAAAAACATGAAAGGCATGCATCTTCCACAACATGACAACCCACCACTGCATCAGACGTCAAGATGTTGTCTTCAACAAAGACCTCACGTACAAGACTCCAATAGAGCAAACCCAAGGATGTCAAAGATAACAAGTTAGCAAAAATGATAGTTTTCAATAGAGATGAAGAATTAAAGACTCACTGAGACGAAGCTATAGCAGCCTAGTGATAAGAAAGTCAAGGCGATTGAAATTATCACAATGCTCAATTATAGCCGATGCCTTGCATTCAAAAAACAACATAATGAAGAAGACAAGAGAATAACAGCTCCTCTACTAGGGGAGGGTAAGAACTAGAGCGATGGGAGGGGGCTTCGGGAATTTTTTATCGTCGAGCTCAATTCAAAGCTTGAGTACTTTCAAAACCTCATGTAGCAACAACTAAGAGATAAACACAAAAGAACACCAATAACATCTCTTATGGCATGCACCATCCATGAAGAGAAAGAAATTTTAAGATGTGTTTTGTCACGTACACACTTGTAACTCTAACAACGGCAAATGACATACCTCTTCAACCTTCCAACATAAGTTAACCCATGTCTCGCCCTCGAACAACAGTTAGAAAGCAGGCAATTGACATTGAATGTGATATTCTCATCATCTAGGCACCATAAGAACTCCTCAAACTACTTTTACTACAGCAAAATGTCCGAGTATAGTGGGTCCTTAGTAAGAAGACAAAAGCAATCCACATCGTAGACAAGTTCAAAGCAAGTCTTGTCACCAAAAGCTTCATGTAAATACCCTAGATATACTTCTTTGACACCAATGCTTTGTTTAGCTACTACACTATTGTGCGAATGATGCTCTCCCTCAAAATAGTGAACCATTTTCAGATCATGTAGCTCAACATCACCAACACAATTCTCAACAGCAGAATAGACACAACACTAAACATTGAACAAAATAAAGGATATCGTGATGGTACTACATAAGTCTTTAAGATCATAAAAAGCCTCTATAGTCTGAAGTAATGCCCTCCTTTGGTATCAAAAACTACAAAACATCAACGGTTACCTCATCTTCAATGCTCCATCCTTTGACAACTTCCATCTTTGCATCTGGACTCATCAACATCATCACCAAATCGATATGCACTCATCTACATCAACGATTTTGTCATCCTTGGATGCAACAAAGACCTTATGATAGCAATGTAAGAAGAAATGGGAACAGCAATAAACATCAGATTCAGGCCAAACATGAGTTTCTACATCGACATGAACATCAATCCGAATCAAAAAGCACGCATCAAAAGTTGCGCACAACAAACTGACGCCAACATATTGTGAAATGTTTTTATATTGGTCCTTAAATCTAAGTAACTGCACTGTCGGCGATGCGACTACCGTGACAGACTAGTCTTTCCTCTATCGATCAGATACAACCATGGCTTGCTCACTCGTGATAAGCGACTTGAGAGAGGACCGGCCGCTCAAGAGACTACGGTATCCTTCCTCAAAAATTAGATAATCACTACACAATTTGGAGTTCTAGTGGCAACCACAAAGCTTCCAATATCTTTGGCAACTACAAAGAAAGAGGGTAGGAGGGCTTATTTAAATGCAACCCCCTCTTGCCTTGCAAAATCTAGTCAAGCAAGGTGGGGTTAAATTGTTTTAAAAGGGAATTTCTAAAAACATCCTCACCAACCGTTTCAACAATAGTAAAAACTGAGCTGATTTTATCTCACGTTCCCATCAAGGTTCCCTACAAATGAAACATTCCAAAGAATCCGCGATCTGCGAGAAACAAAGTTCATCTACATAATGACCCTCATAACCCTGGTACAACGTCAACACCTCCAAAATGCCTAAGAAAACAGCTTTGGACTACATCGTCTTCAGGATAACCGTACTGCCAAGAATATTCATTGACGTTTTGGTCAGGTTTTTTGTGGTACATATACTCTCTGATGGTTGGCTGCTTTTAAGTTTATGTAGGAGCCGTTCATAAGCCTTTACCACAAATACTGGAACAATCATATTTCTCCACGTTTAGGATCTGCCAACTAGCTAAGCGACATGTCAACCTTGTTGGTCGGCAACCTTGGTTCAAACTTTCAAAAGTGAAGACCTAAGGTGAAGTTGTACATTCCAAGAGCAACGGATGGTGGCCCATGGGCTCGCAATACAGGTCAAAACCTGTCTTCAGATGTTTTTTTTTACCGTTCAATTATGTGTTGTTCAAGAAAACATGTTTTCAACCTGACTCATGGTAAACTCTATATGATAGAATTTCAAGAGGAAGTTGTCCATCAACCCTAGATTTTTTCTAGAATGATTGAACGAGATACAATTTCCATTCAAGGTGGACATGCCTTGTATTACGGTAGCTAAGCACTCTTCCACCTCCTCAATTTCACCCTCCCCCTCCACCAAACATCAAAGCATCACCATTATCACCACTCAAAAATTTCATCATGGTTTTCTTTTACCTCAAACTTGCCCAGCCATCTTAAACCAAGCAACAATGTTGAAAAACATCAATTTCAACAATTGAACTCTACTCGAATTTCCCTTGGATTGCACGAAAGTACTTTGGGAGTTTTCCTCAAAGTCACTTGGCTGAAATAAATTAAATTTACCCAATCTTGATGGCCGCATTTTGTTAAAATGCAACATGTGGTGCATTTTGTCTACTATGGAGGGATAGAAAATTTAGATCCTTAAGTATAGGTAGGAAAGGTTCAAATCCTTGCCTTTAAAACATCTAGGGTGCACTTAAGGGCCCTTAGAGGACATGACCCTCGAGCTTCAAGTTGACGGATGGTTGGTCACTCTCCTTCTCCGACCTCCTATCACCTCCTAGTGAGACTTCAACTACCATTACATCTTCAACCATCATTGGCCCTTTAGCTGATAGTGTCCATTCATCTTCCAAGTGACTCTTCAGCTAGCCTTTGTGTTTAGGCAAATATTATGTAGTTAGAAGGGAGGGTGTTTCATAGTTAAAAACGTAGCTTGTCACTTTTCACGACAATGGGGTTGGATGAGAAGCAAAATGTATACTTTGTTGTGTAAGTGCTAGAACTTGGCAACGTATATAAAAATGGCGAGTGCAAGACAACGGGCTTATCTGAGTCGTTTGGTGATCTCGCAGTTTGCACGACGCAAAATCATGTTCTACGTTCATTCGAGAAGCTCCCTGTCGGTTCGTGGGAGGGCATTAAGGTCAAGTTCTTGGTTTGCGAGGTTTATTGAAGTCATCTGTGGAAATTTCTTAAATAGCCTTGAGACATCAAAAAATGTTCAGAATATGAGCTGGCAAGATCCAAAAGTGACTTCAAAGTAGTCATTAACGAGCAAGGATTTCGGGGTATTATGATTTCGCTTGATTGTGTAAAAATGTGGTTGCAACTAAGTTGCGATGTAGGGTGGGAGCGGTGGAGCGATTTCTAGGTTGCTTCTAGGTTTTTGCCTTCTGCATGCCAACAAAATTATAGTAACTACCTAGGTGGTTATGTAACTATGTAAAGCCTCTAAGGCAAGTGCCTCTAAGGAGGACCTCCTAGGAATAATTAAGGGGCCTAGTCCCTTGGGTCCATTTTGCCTTGACATTCCTTTAGCCACCATCACATTCCGTCTAATTCCTCTAGTGCCTTCCTCTACAAGCCACGACCTCTAAAACTACATGCGTGTGCCTTAAGAAGAAAATTCTACAAAGGCCTACGCCTTCTTCAATGCAAGTTAGTGGCTTAACAAGCCATGTGCTCAAAGTATAGTGTTCATGACTTAGTCTCAAGGCATCCACACAGGCGCCTATTGGGTCCACAAGTCTACACTTGTGGCTACATCCCCTGAGCCTGTTCAAGGAACTCTTCATTTACTTATCCATTTGATGTACAAATTCCCATGAATATTTCAATTTCCTCTGCACACGCCTTGCCCTTCTTAATTTTAGTCCAATAAAACCCATCCACATTTGGAAAATCTTAATACAAATATCTTCACTAACCATCACTTGGTTGGCTAGTGATGCTTCATTTGCCACCGGACCTTCAACCTACAATGACCCTTTAACTTCTAGCTGACCCTTCAACTGCCATACAACTTCAACCTCTAGTGACCATTTAAATTCTTAGTGAACGTTTAGCTGGTACAGACCGTTTAGCTCCCACATGACCTTTTAACTACCAAATGAACCTTTGAGTGGACTAGGTGGTTATGCATTCACCGTAATAGTTATGTTTTATTCATAGTAATGCTTGAAAAAGGAGCATGTGAGGAGTTGTTCCGGTCTGGCGTAAGGTTGATGAGTTCACTAAGTCAATTTTGCCTTAAGTTGTTAACACAAGCAACTGACCATCAGACACTCCAAATTCTTACGTGTAGAGCTTTAAGTGGTGCCTGAACTACTTCGAACATGTGTAGTTTGTACCATATCTTGTCACTGAGACTCCTCAATGAGAAGGCATCGAGGGTTGATGGCATCTGGCTTAAACTAAATCTAACTCATGTCTCCAGCACTTGGAGTGATACTCAGCTTATACACTCACAATACCTACTAATAATAGGTGTTAAGTTATAAGACATTGTGAGTGAGCAATGTGGATTTTATTCCTTTTCCAAACTCAAATATGTGAAGTATGTGTCTAAGTACATGCTAGCTCATTGTGTATACCAAATCTTATGTCCAAGTGTGCTTTCACCCAACAATGTTTTGTTTTCTTAATAATCAAAAGGTGTCTTATGAGGTTTGGGGCCCACTCATGCATTAGATATGTTGACAAACACTCATCCATATGCATATTTGATAGTTTCCCCTTCCAATACCCCACACTTAAGATCTTTAAAATTTGATTTCGAAATCAATCCTTTTGGAAGGTCAAGGCTAGGATTTCATATTAATTACTCTTCGTAATGAGCCAATTTCCATTACAAAATAAGATATGAAGCAAAAACATTTCCTTAACATTGTTCTCCATAAAACAGTATGGAATGAAAAATTCATCATTGCTTTGATAGTTCATTTACATGATTTACACACATTTTAAGACATGATTAGCTCAGATTAAGTTCATGAATAAAAAGAAAAAATTAAAAAGTTCTATTTTAATGAATTTTCTTGGGAATGAAACATTTAAAATTTGAATTTTCGAAGAACAATCCATTCATAAATGAAAACAATTTTACATTTGATGCTCTTGAGGAGACATATAACCATTCTATATCTATGTTATGCACCATTTTAAAATCCACATTTCATCTTTTAATATTTGGTATAATCTATGTTCCTTTGGAAATTTACACATGAAATTTGTGATGGAACCACTCTCTAGATCTTGATACGTTAGTTAGTAAATTCATCATGAAGAATACGTTTCTTCTACACAAGTTTCTTTAGATAGTCAGGATTACATTGGTGTATCATGTTATTTCAAAAGGAAAGTCTCTATTCATTCATCTAAATCAGCAACATATCTTTATGGTTAAAATATTGAAATTAAAAATACAACTATTTTTTATACAATCGCTTAAGTTACAGAGTTTTGGTTCCTTTTTCAAAAAAAAGTGGTAATGTTTTCATCCTTTTACACAAGAAAATATTTGTGTTCTTCTACATGGTTGAACATTTTGAATGATGATGAATCTAGTTTTTTAACACCATAACAATGGTGAACAAACGATGGATTCCATGACTCATGCACATTATGTGGAAACAAACGGTCAATTTAATAAACTAGCATGATTTGTTTTTAATGATGAATCAGAATAAAGTTTTAGTGTTATTTTTTTCTATCATGTCAAATACTCAAGTAGTGCACATATTAACTGGCAAATATATTTTTCTTGAGATCTTTCTTTTGTTGGCTCCATACTCCTTTTGGAGCTACCTTGTTCATGAAAGAAAGGGTCATATTGTATGGAAGAAATTGTTTCATCAATAAACTAAGGTTATGTTTTGCCCTTTTATTAATTTTCACTACATCCAATTTCGGATTTTCTTTCATTTTTCCTTTCATATTGATGTTCTGACTTGGTACCTAGATTGGGAGGCTTTCCTATAGATGAGTATTATTCTTTCAATGGCACCATGTTGACCAATGGTTGCCATAAGTGCGATGGCGCGGATCCGTGAGGTACGATGCATTGTGTTCTTTGGAGTGGTAGTACGAATGGTTCTACATTTAGATCAGGGAAAATTGACACACATGAGTGTGGAGTGAAATTGGTCAAGCCGTTCTCTCACGAGCCCCAGCGCAGTCGCTTGCTGTGGTTGGGAAGGGGTTGAAAACACTTTTGGCAAGGTTACGATCCATCCCCTATATGTGGTTCCAATGCAATGCAGCATAGGGGGCAATGTTTGATTTCAAAATTGTCGTTGTGCCTTTTTGGACATTAAATAGCCCTGTTTCCACAACTTAGGTCTACATAAGCCACTTGCTCTATTGTTACAAGGTAAATGCCTCAACTGGATTTTTCATGGTTGTTTTCTTCATTCTTTATTTCCATTTTGTTTAACCTCTTTATAAAATTATGTTTTCCTGTTGTTTTTTATGATTTCTTCTCCTCGTGGTTGTTTCATGTACGAAAACAAGCAAAACCCTCAAGCAAGAATTTTCTTCTTATGGTGATGCTTTCCTTGTAACATTATGATTGTTTCTCTTGAAGTGGATGTGCAACATGTTTTTCCCACAAGGATTCACTTCTTCGCGAACCAGCTAGCCACGCAAAAAAAAGCAAAGTCAGATCCCACTCTATTCATAATGTTGTGCTTGCTTTGTTTTGACACAAGAAATGACAAGTGCATTGCACACCAAGAGGTATATGGCAACAAAAACCACAAATCTCGCATCAACGGGGTACATTTTGCTTACTTATGCAACTCGTAAGTGCTTATGGTGATAAAGAACTACAATGAGTGCCATCTGTGGATTGTATCGTATTCAACCCCCCGGATATTCTGGAATCTAGAAATTAGTTGTATGACATTTGGGTACCAAACGCCTCTTAACGAGGGACAATAAAATTACGCTGTTCGGTCACGGGCACCTATGTTGTGTTCTCTAACTTTTTTTTTGTATATTGTATTGAGTGCCAATGACGTGGCAGGTTTGGGCTGACCAACTCCGAAGGAAAATAGGCATGGTGAAGAAAAATTGTATTGACGGCGTCTCACGCATGTATATCTCCGTGGAGACATTGGCGCACACCCTCTCCACAATAGAATTTGCCCATTTATCGATGCAAAACTTGGCTACACACTGGTTGTGTCGATACATTTAGTAGGCGTCCCATTTGTTTTTGGAAATTTGAAGAATTTCAAATTTTTGGTGTGGATACGACGTTCACGGAACTGACGAGCGGGGTTTGAAGACTCGTATTTCAAAACTTCAAACAATGTTTGCTTGGCAAAGCAAATCGCAGCATCGAAGCGTAGCTCCAGCGACGCGTACCCCCCCAAACCCCGTCACCCCAACGCATCCCCCCCCCCCGTCACCCCGACGTGTACCTCCTCCCCCCCCTACCGGTCAGTCGGACGCGTACCCCCCCCCCGTCACCCCGCTGGTATTGCTCGTCCACGACAAGCCTATTCTAACTTGTTGTGGACGGCCGAAACCGGCAGCCGCGCTCAAGGCTAACGCGCGTAAACAATTTTTATTTACATAGCGTTGAATACATTTTTTTAGCCAGCGGGCACTGGTCAGATTCCGCCCACTAGGAAAACACGAGGCAGGTGTTGCATGCAAAGCGTGCAAAGGGTTACAGAGTAACCGAGCAAAAGTATTCATGTTAGTATCTCTTAAGGGGCTAAACAAATGCCCACAATCTGGACCACATCATGGAAGGTTTGCCATGAGACTTTACCTCTTCCGTTGAAGCCAAAACTGGTTGTAAATGGACTGCCAAACTGTCACCAGCATTCATTCAAACTATTTTTTTGTTCGCCCATGAGTGCTCTTAATCATTGTGCATGGTTTGGGTGAACTCTTCCTAAATTAATTCAAGATATGATGGATTTATTCCAGCTTGTGTGGATGTAAAAGCGAAAAATAAAACCAAAAATTGACTGAATGCGCTTGACGATATGCTATGATGTAAAACAATTCACCAACGTATTGAAAAAAAACCTCTAAATGCATTAATTATCGGTCTTTTTTATGAATATAGTTCTATCTGATGATGAATTCATTTATATGAGATGAATATACTCTTTTATTGCGAACATGAGAGTTTCACACAGCTATTATGGACTTCACCAAAAAATGATCTTCAACAAATCCGGATGAATTTTGGATCTTTCCTTATGTTAAAAAATAAGAATATGTAATTATAGGCAGAATTAAGTCTATTTACATTCGTCTATAACTTTGGTTGAATTTCTTTTGTTTCATTTGTATGTCAACCCTGTTTGAAGCCGGGTCCACGAGTCGAAAGAGTTTGCCATGACGACCAGTTCCGTGAAATAGGACAGGGCGAGGCAAAGGAGGAGCGACATAGAGGGGAAAAAACAACATTAAATTCTGCTCGCCGGTGGACTCGAGGGGCTGGACCCAACCCAACGTACCGTCCTTACCCTCTTGTCTTGGCGTCGGACTGGTCATTCTGTACGATCCGGGGTCTGTCCGGACATGTAGGTCGATGTCCATGATTTTTTCTTTATGGCCGACCTAGGCTGTGCGTCCGCGGAAGTGGGGGGGCATACAGTCCAACAATGATTCGCACCCTGATTGGTGGATACGTCAGGAAAATGACCGATCCACTAATCACGATTTTCTTCAGCGTCGTTTGGCACGTGAAGCGATTGTAATAGGGTTACTATGTAACCCAAAAAAAAGGTTGGGGAACACGGCACTAGAGTATTTCCCTGAAAACAACTCGCTCACCTTGGCCGTGGCTGGATCGTTGTGAGTGGGAAGTACGATTCCACCAACTATCCTTATCCACCCACAGGTGTCGTGAATTGGTGTTTGAGGACGTCGCGAAAGTGTGTGATGGACATCAACTTAGGGTGGGACCTTCTTTTTTGTGGCGCAAAGACCATGGGACTGTGCGTTAAAATTGAGCTGCTAGCAACTCGAGTTGGAAGGGGTCCGAAGGGTAATAGGACAACAATCACACGTCATGTTTACAGTGCGGATGGTGGACAAGGTTCCGACAGAACTGCTTGCGCATGGTACCCTATTTTGTTGTGCGTTGGTCGGAACTCCGGATTGGATTTCTGCACTGTTGCGAGCAACTTTACGCAACACCCCTGACCGCGCTCCTTCGCGTTGTTTGCAGGTATTTCTGCGATGTTTTCATCTATCGCTCCCTCTACCAGCCAGGGATATCTTTCTTTGCGAGGTTCCTCGTCAAACCTTACGGTTTCCAGGAAAACATCGATTGGCGATAACCACACATCCACAACCAGAAAAACTGGTTAAACCATCATCCTCGATGGTTCTCCTGAAACGACATCGACACTGCTCACGGGAAGATGGGCATGTCGTGGAGGCTGCGATAAGTGACGTCAGTCAAGTTGCAACCAACTCGTTAGAAGGCATACAGCATAGGTGAATTTTCCAACTGGAGCTGCTACCAACGCACAGTCCCCATACCTCCTGGTCTGCATGCAACTTTGGACGTGTGGAGCGAGGCGGTCGGCACCGTTGGTTTGTGAAATTTTGGACGTAGATGTTTCGATGTTTTTTCGGGCGAAAATAATGGTCATTATTCTGACGATTCCAGCAGACAGTGGCGGGCGACGGTGCTCTGGGAGGAGATGGGGAAGGCGTTTCAACCCACTTTGAGAGAACGAAATGTCCTTGGACCCGGAAAATGACGTCATCAATCTGGGTGTGTGGAATCGCTGTTCCCACTCACAACAATCCAGCCACGGCCCTCATTCATCCACTTTTTCCATGGACACTTCCTGTCCACCGGCGAGATTCATTTCACAATCTGAAAACCAGTTCAATGGTTCGCTTGCAATCGGCCACCGATGGACTCGTCCGCATTCACCTCAAGAGGTGAGACGAAAGGTTGCGAACCAGGGTGAGGATCGAGATAAAGAGAGTTCAGAAGAGGGCTTCGATCGCGCCACCTGTCTTCAGGGGGTGCGCAACGATCGAAATGTGGTAGGTGATGCAACACAGCCCGAGTGAAAATGTCGCGGACATGCGTGGGTGGACGGAAGAGGGTAAAACAGAGTTCACCCTTTCCCAGCCACCGCCAGTTATCGGGTCTCGAAGGCGCGAATCTGTTCTTTCACGCAAGCTCACGGTACCCAAACCCTCCCATATCATTACAAATCTAGTAGCACTGTGCGTCGTACCTCCCCGGATGAACTCGCACCAAGTTTGCGGTTTCGTAATCTGACGTTTCCTACATGCGAAGCTCGAAACTGTTTTGCCGCCGGTCAGTCCTACAGCGGGCGACACTGGCCACGCTTACAATGCATGCATCGACGCTCGCTTTCTGCGCGATGCCATAGCCCACCCGGCAAAACACAACGCCTACCGTAAGACCAACCGCTTTCATGCCAGATTCTAGGTCTTTGCAAACGGGAAACGTACGCGTCTGCACACCTCAGCCGAAACGTGAATATACATACCATTTTACAATTGGGCACATTTATCCGAGCTGCGCTGTTTGCGTCCCGCATAGACTCAAAGTGACGTGTCCAAATCACAACGAAGGTAAGTGCCTGTTTCGCTTTCGGGACCTTCGATAATGCCGGCTTTGGATTCTCATGACTTGTTTATACCTCGTACCGAGCCATATACCTGTGAGGACCCGCTACCGACGGTGTCCACAATCGCATGTACCGATCTGATGGCAGATTATTATTCGGTGGCGACATAGGTTTCCATAGTATAGGCTCACCGACATTTTTGCTCCGTCTTAGCGCTAGTCTACATGGATCGACTAACACTACCCATGTGTACATGAAGCGCGAGAAACATACGACAAACGGATGTTGCAAAAATGCGGCCGTTTTCATTGGCCCGCGTTGTGTGTAACGCGTTTCTGATTCGTTGTTGTATTTTTCATACAGTAGTTTCTTAACACGCCTTACCGGTGGCGAGATGTCTCGGAAACCGCCCAAGAGGTTTTTTCTTTTTTTCCATCGGTCGGTTTTGCTAATGTTGCCCCGTGCAATGGTGAATTTGAAGGCTATCAACATGATCCTTGCCCACCTCACACGGGCATCCGATGGGAGGGCGCTCCCAAAACAGGCCCCTCCAAGAAACCAGGAAGAGGTACGGCATCATCCAGGTACCAATTTCGACGGCAGGCAGTCCGCGTCAAGAGGGGGGTCAAAAGAGGCATCTTTGACAATTTTATCCTTTATCAGAATATGGCCACTTCGACCTTAGAGCCCTGGTTGGTTACGCGGTTCCTTCTAGGGACCCGTTTCAACATCTAACCAACCCTTCGGCCCTGCCGGCCGATCTGACCAACTAGAGGGCCTCGTCCGCCAACTTCGACAAGCTTAGGGCCCGTCGGCAACATCGAAGGCCAGTGTTTGCCCATAACAATCGGGGAGTAGCAAACAATTTGACGAACGGAACTGGCCTTGTTTAATAACCAACATACTCAAAAAAGAAAAACGTGTCAATACTACAGGTTCCAACAATGTTATCATTCCATACTACACGGTTAAGACTTTCACGAAATTGTTGAATCTGTTTCTCGGCACATTATATTGGCAAGTAGTCACCTGAGATGGCCAGCCCAGTAGGAGGCCGGCTATCTCGTGTCGCGCCGCCAACATTCAGGCTTTTTTGTTGACCACTGCCTGAACACAGGCTCCGGCGCTGATGGATTCGGAAATGCGGGTCCCCGCGTTGGGACTACCTAAGAACCCGGGCCCCAAGGTCAATTTATCCAAAGAATATACCCAATTTCAATTCAAAATTGTAACGGGCTGAGTCTCCAGCTCCTGCTCTGAAGTCGTCGTCGGAGTTCGCACAATGGCGTTCTCAATCCGTGTCAGGGGTTCACCCCCTTTGCAAGACTGAGGAGAAATCGTCATCAACGACCCAGAGCAGGGAGACTCGAATACTTCGAGTCTCCGGAGGCCCATTTCCGTTTTCAACCAAACCCCTGGTTTTGGGACCCAAACTGGAGGTTTTTACCTCAAACTCGTGTGTTTGCACGATTTATTTCGTTTTTTTTATGTCGAAGTTCATCGTAAACGAACTTCGATATACGTTTTGTCGTCCTGGCACGAAATCGTCGTGTGCGAGGCACGCTTACGATTTTGCGCTAGTTATTTCGACCTCACCCTTGCTCCCCCTATCCCTCGTCCTCTCTTGCTCGTTTGCAAGGAGGGCGAAGGGGGGCGAGGGCACGAGGCCACGAGGCCTTGCCCTCGAGGTCCTCGTGGCCCCTCAGCCGCCGATCGGGCTGAGGCCACGATTGGCGGCTGGCGGCTGGCCGGCCGGTGGCCGGCCGGTCGCTTGGCCGGCC
>SZWC01002045.1:145961-161480 GCA_023375785.1 Penium margaritaceum | reverse complement strand
GCTGGCCGGCCGGTGGCCGGCCGGTCGCTTGGCCGGCCGCCGGCCGTCCAGCCGGCCGGCAGCGAGCTGGCCGACGGCCAGCGAATTGCTGGCCGCCGGCCAGCCCTCGCTGACGCGGGGGGTGTTGCTCAACCACCCCTCGCTTCAGGGAGGAGGGAGGGCCGAACCGGCCCTCCCGCTACAAAATTTAGGCTACAAAAGTTTTACAAAAATCCCTTATTTCACTGGAGGGTTATGGGCAATATTGAGGTTTGGGCTCCTTCAAGGAACGGGCATTGAAAGGATCCCATCCAAGGAAATAGAGCCTTGTCTTTAAAAGTGTTTCTTGAGTGTGGATAACGTCTCCGAAAATGACCAGTCAATCGTGGATGGTCTGATTTTCATGTTAAGCTATGGATATTCAGCGATGCATCTAAAAACTCTGTGGAAAGAAGTGCTTGATCAAAGTGGGCCAATGCGAGGGAAGTCTTCATCCATGTTCTAGTGTGAGAAGACTCGTTTTTTCAAAGGTAACTTTCTACTACATGACAAAAAAAGATGGAGAAAATCTTCACTGGCTTTTATGACAAGAGAAGAGAAGGTGAAACAAAACATGGGAGCTTATTCAATAACCTCTACTAAATGACAAGGAGACTGCCATTTTAATAGCTTTATGTGGAAAATGAGAAGAGTGTTGAGCGTAATAGACAACATGGCATGGGGAGGTAGAAAAATGCATCAATGGAAGAAATCATTGAATACTTGCTTCCAGTATTGTGTTCTAGTTGTTGAGGTTTCATTCAAGATCCCTTCTTGATCTGACAATACTCACATGCAAGCAATCTACAATTGTTTATAGATAATCTGACGGGTTTAGCTCCGCCTTCTTGGCTCTTGAGAATTCATAATATTGCTTAGAGTGGCTAGATCATAAGGTCTTTTCCTCATGTACCTGATGTTTTTAGCTTGTTTGTGTAGGGATCTTATGTACGTGTTTTCAGTTTCTTTCACACTGTCATTTGGCACCTTTCTGTCTTCCGCTGTAAAGGAGGAATGTGTGATGTGAGCCCTAAGCTGAACAACTCCATGTTTCCTGGAGATGTATGCTCTACCTAGCCCAAGCGAGCCTGGCTTTGGAGTCTTTGATGGTGATGTTACATGTTTCATAGCAGGATGTAGAGGCTCCCACCCTCTACTACTCTGATATCATAAAGGATGAAGCAACCCTCCTTGCGTTAGTCCATGCAAGAGGGTACGTTCCAATAGACACAAAATGATAGAAGACGATAAGAAAGAGTAATGATGAGCGCGAGGTGTGTGCACCTCCGCAACGCACCTTCCGAACAGGCGAAAGATACCAACAAGTAGCCAGTAGCTAAAAAAAGCCTAAACAATCATGAGAACCATACAAGCTTCTCGGCCAAAACTTCTTATGACTTTGCCTTTTGTGGATTCAATCTCGACGGCAACAAAAGCAGCACTCTAGGCCGCCATTGTAGAAGAATTAATACGCATTCTAAGCCGCCATTGGCTATTGCATAGGCCAATAACACTAACAACATGAGCTCAAGATTTAAGTGATGCACTCAAGTATACTTGATAGGCAGCTCCATCTTGTTCCAAGAGTACTTTGAAGCACACCTGGCCACATCAAAGGTGGCTCCTGAACCTGTGGCAACAACAGTACCTGTAATTGCTATAGCAATTTCATTTGGTTTCCACAAAACCAGTTGGAGGTGATTTTGGCCAAAACATAGCTACACTTGGCCCAAAAACATCACACAGTCGCACCATTTGAGATAGTTGCATGAAACACCAGAAGTGTGAGAAATTGTATAGGCAACGGTGTTGCCAGCTCCTTCTCTAAAGCCAACAGTAGAGAAAGCATCCGCGCAGACACCAGCCTCAGTAGCAACTATAGTAGGAAAAGTAGTAACAACAACATCATACTTTCCACATTGCACTTATCACAAGCTTAACGTCATATGAAACACAACAGTAACAAAGCAGGGTGTATCACGTATGGAGCAGAGGTACCAGCAACTGGGTTGTTGCTACACTTGGCAAGCTACTTTTCCTCGCTAATCATGATCGATGAAGTCATCATTTGACGGGTTTTTCAACCGACAAGCTTTTCAGTCATTGAGCTCATTCATTCTTGAGCTTGCTTATCACCGATCTCGTGTGAAGCTAAAAAATCATTTAGCCCATCATTTGTTCTCAAAATGAAGAAACGGGGTTAGGTGTTCCAAAACATACTTCAACATCCTAAGAGAGCTGAACCCATGGGAACCTGTCGCCCCAAGGGTAGTTCAATCCCCACAAGGTTGTCTTTGACTTTTCTAAACCCACTAGTTTTCCCCCCATCTTTATTTCCCTGTTTTTGCTTGTATTTAAATAATGCCTCTATTCTCTCTATCTCGCTTAACCCTCTCTTCTACGTTGTAGTCAAGACCCTGATATTATTGGACCTATCCAAAAAATGTAGCAAGAAGCTCTTACTCCCCTCACGGTCGAGACCCAGGTTTTGTGGCTTGTTCCGTGCCATGGGAGACCCTTCTCTCATTTTCCCTTTTCCATTATCGGACATGGTTCACATGGTGGTGCCATTGCTTGTGACACTGGGCCTACCCCAATACTATCCCGTCATTTACAAACCTTCATTCACCTTCTACATGCATCCACCGTGGCTACAAGTGTCAAATCCACCTGAATTTACGACTTCACAGCCACCAATCGTCTCAACCTATTGCCAACAGGCTTATCGGTCTTCCTTAGCCTCCCACTATGCGTCTTATCCGCTTCCACCGCTAGATGCCTCGTATGGTGTGATTTTGGCCATCGGGTCCACGGATCACTGTTGTGAGTGGGATGGATCCCTTCAAGGAACATGATTGGGTGATCCGGCTTTGGGTGATTCATGGATTGAGGAGCAGTAGCATTGCGTGTTTTCCCATCCTTTGGTCCATTATTTGGGTCATGCATCCCTGTCTATTGCTTTTTTAGATTGTGTTCCTACATTTCATGCCTCCTCTTTCATGAGGATTAATTGTGGCTTTTGAATCCTAGATTCAAAAGCCACTCACCACATGACATAATTGCGTCCTATCAAGGATGTCCGTTGCCTCTGCTAGTTTAGGACGAATGTTGCCTGTCAAGGGAATCAATGTCATGTTGGTATCTCAAGTGACGTATTCCTTCTTGGTGTGCTCTTTGTTCTCGTGCTAAAGGTGAGCCTGCCTCGGTCATTACCCTTCACTATCAAAACATGGACTTTGTCACATCTTGTGGAGTTTGTAATGTTTTCTTGTAGTCGTCTGGGCATGTTGTGCTTCGTGACCTTCATTTTGACAAATAGTATTGTGTACCTCTCTTGACCTAATCCGTCTTCTTGTGTTATTGCAAACACATGTCATCCTTTTTCTTTCTCCTAAGCTTACACACTTGCTTCATCATCGCCTCTACCATGTCAACACGGTTGTCATTCACAGCTTGTTCCGTCATGAACCTGCCACTGGTCCAGATGCTTTCACATTTCCACTCACTATACTACTGACCACATGGATTGTGTGCAAGGAAAAATGCATCTCCATACCTTCATTGCCTCCACCTCTTACACCTGTGAGCCCTTTTCACTAGTCCATGCTTATGTAATGGTGGTATGCCTTGTTGAATACCTCAATTACAACTATTTTGACCTCTAATTTGCTAACTATTCACACTTCTAATGGAGTTTTCATGTCTAAAGAGTAATCGAGTCTTGGCTTCTCCAAGCAGAGCATGCCTTGAAGAAAAGCTGTAGTTGTTTCACATCAATCGTGGAGGCAAGTTCATTGGAGCTAATATTAATTCTCAACGTTAGCAGTTTACGATTTGAGTTTTCCATCCCCATACCCCTCTAAATGCTGGATTTTCAACATCGTGAATGGGGTTCGCACTACGGTGGTTGAGTCTGGTCTGAGTGAGGTTTTGCTTGTTTTGAGGCCATAAAGTACATGGCTTGGATGTGGAATTGGGTTCCTCATGCGTCGATTCCACACAACGTCAATCCGTAAGAAGTCCTCTACAGTCATAGTGCTAACTTATGCCTTGCGTAACTTTAGGGGAGTATTACCAATGTTTGGTTTCCCGAGATCTAATGCGATGCAAACATTCCCCGTCGGGGTCATCTGTGGCCATTCCTTGACATCTTGCCACAATCGGAGGCATGGCCTTTCTAGAACCTTGGGTTTTTTTGTGTGATTGGGTCACGTGAGGCACTTTTCCTTGCAAAACAATTTAGTCGGAACATTGTGCATCACGTCCACTCTCTTTTCCCGGTTTGGTGTGTTCAAGGTAGCACTCAGGTTGGATTGTGCTTGGGCCGCTCTCTTTATTCACCTGTACATCCCTTGTTTCCTGCACCCTTGACTTCATCCATCTTTTCACCCACTTGTGCATCCCTCTCCATGCCATTTCCAACATCATTTCCTACATCATCCATACCTGCATCTATGCCCTTGTCTATGCTTGCACCCATGTCCATCTTTGCATCTTCTTCCATGCCTATGTTGTTGCCCGTGTCATCATATGGTGGCATGTTTTTTTCATTGCCAACATCATCTCTAGCATCTTCATACATGTCATCACCTGTGCCATTGAACGCCTCTCCACTTCACCCTAATCTCCTGTTGCTTCCATTTGTAGTGGACCTGATATCAAATCCACCCTCGTGTATCCCTACTCTATATAGTTGGTTTTTGGATAGTCGCCTTCATCAATTGCAATCTTCCTCTCACTCTGTTCCCTTTGCTAGTCCTTCTCTATTTGCTCTTCCTTCTATCATGGCCTTTGCCTACTCCCGCTAACGAGCCAAATCTTACCCCTGGCCTGGACATGCTTGGTCTAGCTTCAAACGTAGTCACTGTCCAACTCGGCAGTTGGCTACTCCTTGATTCCGGATGAGTTCTTCCATGTTGACGCAAATGCTAAGTCTAGTCCCATTGCGTGTCACCCCTATGTTTCCAATTCACTCAGTACTCGTGACAGCATGCCGCCCCTACTTGATACGGGTACGATCCGCCAGGCTTGCTCCGCTCTAGAGGCAGCTCTCTAGGAGCAAGCTATGCATGAGGATCTCTATGTGATCACACAACTTGGAGTTTTCAGTAAAATGGACATTTCATCTCCTTCCAAAACCATTATTGCCCACTAGGTGCTCGGGTACAAACGTCAGCCAAACGAGATGGTTGAGGACTGTTAGTCTTGCCTCACTGTCAAGGGTTTTTTCGAAGTACTGGTGTGGACTTTGATGCCACTTTTCCCTGCGTGGAGAAGTACACCACTCCTTATACGTTCCTTAGCCAGAGAGCTCGTAGCAAAACGGAGCTACATTAGATGGATGTAAGCAATGATTTTTGACACGGTCATTTGGACAAAGAGATCTACATTGTTGTGTCACTTGGCCTTGAAAATGAAACCAGGCGTGTCTCACGCTTTCGCAAGGCCTTGTACGGGAATCCTAGTGAACATCGACGACTTCTTGATTGCCTTTTAGGATCCCAAGGTTGTTTAGGCTATAAGGCTCTCCTCCAATCTGTGTAAAAGCTAAAGGAAAGATGAAGGATCTCGGTCTTGCCAACGTCTTTCTTGGCATGGAGATTGAGTGTGATTGTCAACGAAGAGTGCTACACGAACATAAAGCAAGGCATGCTCAAACCATGGAGGAGCACTTTTCTGACATGTTGGCTGTTTTTCCTCATTCCTCCACGTCCATGACTCCAAGAAGGCAGAGGCTCTTGAAGATTGCTGACCCTACCCAGCTTGGGGACGGTGTTGACGTTGACAATGTACCACAATTTCGTCGTGTCTCTAATGTTCCTTGGTACCACCATGCACGGTGACTGATTCTCCTAGTGTCAGTGTCACCTCCATCTCAATGCAGTCTTGCATGTCCTTCACTACTTTGTGTCCACTCCCTATTTGGGCTTGTGCTTTATGCAGAGCCTCCCACCATGGTTGATAGTGATCACAATTAGACAAAAGGATCCGAAAACACAAAGCCAATTAGAGTGTATCCTTTTCATCGACGGCATTGCTGTCACTTGGAAATGTGGACAACAAGGTTGTGTTGCTCGCAACTCGACAAAGGCCAAGTATGTTTCTTTGCATGCCAATGTTTCTAGAGCATCTTGCTGCGTTGTCTCATTCACTAGGTGCATTTTTCCATCCAGTACATCATGCTTTGCTACAACAAGTGCATAGGCTACATCGCAATTCACAATGGCATGCATTACACTTGTACAAAACACAATATCATGGAGCATCACTTTGTGTGCAAACGCATAGCATGTGGTGACCTGTGCATGGTTTGTGTTAAAATCCGGCGACTGCATGCTGAATTTCTCACAAAGGCACTCTGTCGTACCAACTTCAAAGTCATCGTGGATGTGGCTGCTCTTCAGTCCGTCTGTGGTGATATTGGTTGATGTCTACCTGTCACTATGGTCTTTTTTCCCGTAGGTTGTGGCTCCTTTTCACCTCTTGGTGGTACACCATGTGTGATTCATCGTGTGCCGGCTTCAAGCCATGGAGGGATATCACCGTGTTTTCAGTCTCGTGGACCTTTGGATCTTATGCCTCTCTCTTATAGACAATCTACAACTGTTAATACCTACTTTGACAGATCAGATCCACCTTCTTGCTTCTCTTGTGCTCATAGGAGCTCTTTAGTGGCAAGCTCCCGGGGCTATGCCCTTGGTGGTCTTGTCTTTGATGTTCATAGGCTGGTCTGAGTACGTCTCTTCTTTGTGATTCTGTTGCTTTCTCCACATTGTCATTTGGACAACCAAGCAGCTCGTATGGTTCCCAAGACCGTTCTGATTTCTCTTTTGGATTTGTTGGATAACTTGCTGGCATTCTCTCCCACTTTGGAGGATGCACACATGCACGCTTTGAGGGAGTATCACTCCTTCTTGTTCAGTTGGTACAGTACTTTCTTTCATGTTATGTTTCTCATATTACACCGTCTCAAAAGTTGTTGCCAAGAGGGTTATTGAATCTCCTCAGGGCTAAGGATTTAGTGGCCACTTTCTTTATGCAAGGGATAATCAAGTAGAACTTTGCCCACTTGGTCTACCTATGTTAAGTTTGGTCTCTGAAGTAATTTGGACACATAACTTTAACTTAGGCGTGCCCGAATATTTGGCATCAGCAACAACCATTGAGTGCATAGACCACAACTCGTCTATCCACAGACAAAATTTCTCATTGTTGGCGTACATCATAATACTAACACTATCTGTGACCACATTTTTCATTGCATGAGCCGTTCAAAATCCACTACACTTGTTATTGCACTACGCAACTACACCTTGTCACCTTTGGAACTTACCACACCAATTAAGATGCAAAGATGTACCAAACTTGTGATAAAAGCTATCCAACAAGCAAACGCTATCTTGGGATCAATTGCCGTCACTTGTTTCTCACCTTTGTTTGTTTCAAATCTCACATTTCTAACACGATCACCTCCTCAATGTTGGTGTGAGCGTCACGGTGGCCTCTGGACTTGTCCTCATGGCTTGTCGGTATGCCAGGGCAGTTGACGGCTACTTTGATAGCATCAGCGCTATTGTGATTTGTGACGTTCCTGTCGACTTGTACAATTTACTGTGAATCGGACCCAAGCTGAGTGGATCAAACAGACACCAAGGTAGCAGCTTCCGGAAGGGAGCCCGGTGGGAGGGATTTTCTGCCTGGACCATCTTGAAAACCAAAAAAAAAAATACTGTGACCACTCGGCCATGTCCATACTCGTGCAGGTCCCTGATGCAAACCCTAGTAGTACCGGTGCATCATCTGGTGGCAGACTACCCGCTTGGAGCTGACCAACAACCGTTTGAGATTTGGACGCTACCTGGGACCTCTTGTAGTTTTTCTGCAACAAGCAGGAGTTTATCGGTGGATTGGCCGTGGGCCCAATGTGCATGTTTTTATATTGCGTGTCCACCATTTGATACTAGATGCATGCATGTGACCAGTCGTAGCATTTGGCTTTTGATCCTACACGTCTAGGTTCAGATGGCGTAGCATTCTGACATGTCTGCGTAGAGTTACCGCCAAACCAGTGATTTTGGGCTAGTTTTAGGACAGATCTTGCATTGCTGCGTGCGACACCCGCCGTGCGCCGGGTCAGGTACTTATGCCATGGACCTGTCATTTTTCATTCCTCTCTACAAAAGCTATTGAAGCATTCTGAAACTTTGCCCTGTGTCTCCTAGCCACACCCTTGCCGTTGTATGCACGACTTGTGACTGTCGTAACCGTTTGACGAGGCACTTACGCCTAGTTGGCGGCTATGTCACTTAGAAGCTTCCATGCATCTTCTCTTCGTATCAGAGCCGTGAGACAGTTCTCACCAAGCTGCGCAGTAGAGACGCAGCAGAGCAGCAACAGTGAGAGTCACCGCTACAATAGAACCACAGGGACCTATCGACGACAGCCGGTCGCCATTGACGTTGCTAGCCATCATCACGTGAGACTGCATCAGTAGCAGATGCTACGGGCAGCAAGCGACACCTGTAGTAGGCTACAGTTGCAAGCAGCTGTCGACATTCGCACACACAATAGTAGCAGCATTGAGAAACAGCAGTAGCAGTGAAGCAAAGTAGCAGCGGAACAGTAGCATAACAGCAATGGCAGCAGCAGCGGCGGCAAGAGCACGCTACGATAGCAACACAGTAGCAATGCGGGACAAGAGCAGCATTACAGCACAGCAGCAGTGGTAGTAGTAGCGGCGACGACAACACAACAGCAGTACAGCAATAGCAGCAGCACAGCAACAACAGCAGGCAGTAGCAGCAACGCTATAGTAGCGGCAGCAGCAGCGTGCGGTAGCGGCAGTAGCACGCGGTAGCATCAGTAGCGTGCGGCAGCCGTAGCGCACAACAACAGCCGCATCAGCATGCAACTGCTGCCATAGCTGCGAACGCAGCCGCTCGGCTGCTGCTACAGCTTACAACGTAGCAACAGCTGAGCAGAAGCTGCTGCGTAGCTTCACCATAGCTTCCGCGCGGCTGCTGTGGAGTGGTCGCTTGCTCATGTAGCAACCACGAGGGTTGACACAAAAAAGGAGGGGAGCTGACGCCAGCATTATTCCTTGCTGACATCATCAGGTCATGCTAACGTCAACAACTTCCTGCTGACGTCAGCACTTGCCGTAGTTTTTGGTTAGAGAGTCAAACGTTGCTAGCATCTCAAGTCCTTGAGAAACGCTGGCGTTTCTGCAACTTGATCACGTTGACGTCTCGGCCGATAATGAGCGGTGACTTGGCTCTGTCCGGTGATAAGGGGAAAATGATGTTAAATCCCTCTTCTTCCTCCTCAAGGGTCATGAGCCCACGTTCATAGGCTATTGAGGACCTGCGGAGCTAGGAGGACGAGATGTGTAGCTTACAGTAGATGTAGACTGACACCATCCATACACTCACCGAGCTTCTTCGGGATCATTCCACAACCTCACGACAGACCTTTAAGGGAGCAGCTGGTGTCGCAACGTCTACACATCAGTCAACTCGAGCACCGGAGACAAGACCTAGAGCCGATCCGCCACCTTTTCATCCTTGGGATGAGGATCCAGGTATGCCAGGTATGGAGGGCGACTCCCCTAATCGCGAGATTCGTGTGCTTCAGGAGCGTCTCCGCTAGCTTCAGACGAGCTCTCGACCCCTGTACAGAACTTGTTTTCCCGCGATTCGATCGTCGCTTAACCTCCACCCAGCGACTTCCCTCTTCTTGGTGTCTTTCCCATCCCTCGTCCTTCCCAGCTTGTGATTGCTTTCCTTATAGAGCAGCAACCCAAGGACTTCGAGACACCGTCCCCACGGTATGTCAACGAGGACGGTTTTGACTGCTGGGAGATCCTATTCCAGGTTTGGGCCAATTAAGAGGACGTATGGCCCTACTACCACAATCCCTATCAGATTACGGACCAAGCACAGGTGCTGACAGTGGCTAGGACAATGCACGGACTTCTCTACGTCATGCCGCGCGATACCGTCGTCAGTTTTTGCTTGTTCCTTGGCGAGGCGGGCATAGGCACCGGCACTGATCCATGTAGGGGCTGTGACTTGGCATTATCCATGCTTGCTGCACAGACGCACGCCACCCGCACCGCGCACATTCGTGCCTTTCACTCCCTTCGTTAGGGGCTTGCCGAGCCTACAGCCGACTACTGGCGACACGCCATGCACATCTACACATGCCTTGGGACCTCAGGAGGTACACAGCTGTGGGCGCTCCACACGATCATGGTTGGAGTTCGCCTTGAGCACACAGACATCTTCACGAGGTACATCAACACAGTGCTTGAGCCTTTTTCGACCTCAGTGCAACTTCTTCCTTGGGCGCACCAACTCTTCCTCCAGGTGACTTGTGCCCATGAGGCAGCTTTGGCTCATCATGAGACCCTCGTTGCTATAGCAATCGTTGCATCACCACCGACGACCCTCTTGCAGTCTCCTTCTCCATCCTCTGCCACTTCCTCCTCTCCCCCTTCTACCCCGCTTACACCGACTGAGACACAGGGTGTCGCGGCAGCATCACAAGGGAAGAAGGGGCGACATTGGCGTGGCTTGGGCCAGCAGCAGTCACAGCAGCAGCCGTCATCGGGTAGTAGCAGTGGGCACTTTGTTCACTACTACAACCGTGGAGGTGCTCATTGCTACATCGAGTGCCAGCAGCCGCTTGATTGGGCGCGGATCACTTGCGAACTTCAGGCTGCGCACGCACTATGGTCTACATCGAGCAGCACATCCTCCGGGCGCGCGGCGGCCACGACCGCAGCAATTCTCTCTTCACCACCGGCGAGCAGTGGCAACCCGGACCCACGTGACAGTACCGTCGCCGAGCTCCAACACATTATGGCGCTTCGCTTTCGGGGTTGTGCGAGTGTGTTGTCACAGTCGGGTGGTTCATAGACTATCTGTCCACCTGTTCTTATGGCTCGGGATGACTCGTGTGGGGGGCATAGTCGGCATGTGATGATGGTGGGCCTGACTGTACCGGTTGGATTCATGAGTCTCACCTTTGTGGTCTTCGTCGTTCCTCCCTACCTGCTACCCAACGTCCTCCACTCATGATTCTGGTGGCACTTGGATCATCGATTCCGGTGCCACTCATGACATGACCTGTCCTCGTAGCCGTAGAATACGACATGGACTAAGTCGTAGACTCCGTTATTCTCGGCCCTGTTGCGTCTATTTGTTCCGTTCGCACACGCTCTGGTCAGTCCATGCAAGTCCAGGGTGTTGGGGTCGTGTGTTTTGATGGTACGTCTAGCCCCCCGTATCTTTTCGAGGTGTTGTTTGTGCCTGACCTTGAGCTCAGTTTGCTTTCTGTTCGTGCCTGCACACTTATGGGACTCTCTGGGAAGCAAACTGTAGACTCCGCGACTGTGACTGCCATTGACACTCATAGCGTTGTTCTTCATGCCTCTGTTATGGATGACTTGTATCCTGCCTTTCGGACTTCTGCACCTTGCTCCCCCTCCCCTTCAGCTCGTGTTTTTGTCACTGGTGTTGTGTCTCCTGAGCACCAGTGATTGCTTCATCGCCGTTTGTGTCATGTAGGCTCCAAAACAGTGTCTAAGCTCATTCGGACACAGCCCGCCCTCGATCTTGACATGGCTTCTTTCGAGAAGTCGCCCAAGATCGACTGTCTCTTCTGCGCTCAGGGTAAGATGCATCGCTGCACCTATCCTCACTCCGTTTCTCGCGCACTTCGCCCTCTCGAGTTAGTCCTTTCAGACCTCCTTGATCCTCTTCCTATCGAGTCTCTATCCGATCTGAGTCGATACGTCCTGACCCTGACAGACGACTTCACCCGGATGCGGTGGGTCTACAGTCTGCGCCAGAAGAGTGACGCCGCTCTTGCGGTTCGCCTCTGGCTAGTGATGGCTAAACGTCAGTCCCACCATACGCTGGATACCTTCCGCTCGGATTGCGGTGGTAAGTTTCTTGGTGAGATGGACAACTTCTTCGCCGAGCACGGGATTTTTCACTACATCTTCGCTTCTGCTACTCCTTAGTAGTATGGTGTTTCTGAGCTCTGGAACTGTACCATGGAAGATGCGGTTCGCGCTTTGCGGTCTGAGTACGGTCTCCCGGAGTCCTTCGTCTTTGAAAGATTCACCTACATGACTTGGGTCTTGAACCGCCTCCCGCACCGTCCCCTTCTGTACCACGTCACACCCTATGAGCTCTGGTTCGGCCACCGTGCCGACTTGCGCCTCGCTCGTGTTTAAGGATCCTTGGCTTATGTGTGGTACACCGAGGACCAGCAGGGGTCCAAGGTCTCACCGTGGGGTCGCTTGCGTGCCTTCGTAGGCATCTCCCCGCAGTCGAAGGCCTGGCGCTTTTGGGACCCTGCTCGTCGTTGCATTGTTCAGTCACGCGACATGCTCTTCTTTTAGGCCCTCACCTACCGTGATCTCACATCGATCACGTCGCTGTCCTTCACGCACGTTCCTACGTATGAGGTTTCTTGACAGATGGGGGAGTCTCCGCCTACGAGCACCTCTCGCCACGCTTATGTGTCCGTTCGAGCTCCCTCCACTTCGCGGTCTCCGGCTCTTGAAGATCCAGCGACTCACCTCCTCCTAGTGTCACACCAAGTCCCGTGTCTCCGACAGACGTATCTCCTCACACGGCATCACCAACTCCCTTGCCTCAGCCCTCCCAAGCTGCGATTGTGCCTGATCCTGAGCCTGAGGTGCGCCCCTCGAGCCCAGGTTACTCCCATGAGCCTGGTGGTCGTCTTCGACCATTGGACCCCGGAGCTCAGCGAGTGTTTGGTCCCGCGCCCAGGCGCTCCACTCGCAGCATCGCAAGTCGTGATAACGGCACAAAGGCCCTAGGCGTGAGAGTCCGCATTTAGCTCACAGAGGTACATCCAGTGTGTCTCGTAGGGCACGACCTCGTCACTCGCAAGTTTCATGTCGCTTGTGATGCAATAGCCGATCTTGTGGTTATCAGGCCTAGCACTGAGGCGTGCGCTCTTGCCACGTAGAGCTCTCCCTCTATGGCGCCTGACCAGGGTACACCGAGGGAAGCTCTCTAGTCACAGGATACTGATGCTTAGCATGCTGCCAGCGAGGATAAGCTTCGTGCCATCCAAGAGCACGGAGTTTACGAGCTAGTCGACCTTCCACCTGGGAGGAAGGGTATTCAGGACAAGTGGGTCTTTCGCAAGAAAGTGAAGGCTGATGGCTTACTAGAACGCCACAAGGCTCGCTTCGTCATCAAGGGGTACTCTCAGATTACCCCTTGATGATGAAGCGAGCCTTGTGGCGTTCTAATAAGCCATCAGCCTTCACTTTCTTGCGAAAGACCCACTTGCCCTCAACTTGTCAGTGTAATCGATTATTGTAATCGATTACACTGACACCTTTGCCCCTGCCGACCTCATGACCTCAACTCGAGCTTTGTTTGGTCTAGTGCCTCAGTGTGACTGGGAAGTGTACCAGATAGATGTGAACAATGCGTTCCTCTATGGCTCTCTAGATGAGGAGATTTACGTGGCTCAGCCACCTGGCTTTGAGGACAGTGACAACGTTTGGCGCTTGCGCAAGTCCTTGTACGGCATCAAGCAGTCTCCTCGGTGTTGGAACCAGGAGATCACTGGCACCCTGACTCGTGCATGATATGTATAGAGCGAGACAGAGCCCTCTCTCTTCATCCGACGGACGCCTGAGCGGTTCACCGTCGTCTTGGTCTATGTCGACGACCTTTTGATCGCGTATCCTTCACTGGAGGCCGTGAAGGAGGCCAAGGCTTTCCTCGCGACTGCCTACAAGATGAATGACCTTGGTCCTACAATGGTGTTTCTTGGCATGGAGATCGCGCGAGACTGCAGACGTCGTACTCTACTACTGCATCAGGTCCGATACGCACGTGTTGTGGGGGAGCGCTTCAGCGACCTCCTCGGCGCAATGCCCACGGCTTCCACACCTCTCACGTCTGACAGGCAGGATGCCCTGAAAGTGGATAATCCCACAGAGCTAGGGGAGACCGTGGGTGTGACCTTGTACCTCCATCTCATAGGATCTCTCATGTACCTGGCCACTACCACACGTCCTGACATCGCCTTTGCCGTCAACCTCCTTACCCAATTTTCGCAGGCTCCACTCGCTAGAGCCCTTCATGGGGCTGTGTGAGTGGTGCGGTTTGTGGTCTCCACACCATACCTCGGACTTTGCTTTTGCACGCAATGTTCGGTGGTCTTTGACGGCTACACTGACAGCGGCTGGGCCTGGAGCCCAGATGGACGTAGTCGCATCGGTTACGTGTTCCTGCTTGGTGGTATCGCTGTGTCCTGGCGCAACACGAAACAGGGCTGCATTGCACGTAGCTCATTGGAGGTAGAGTTTGTTGCTCTGGATGCATGGACTGCTTAGGTGGTATGGCTGCACCACCTGTTCCTTGAGCTGGGTCAGTCAGTACCTGCCATTGTCCTTTGTTTCGACAACTAGAGTGCTCTTGCCAGTGCGGAGAACTCTGGTGTCTTTCATGCTTGCACAGAGCACATTGCGGTTGAGCATCACTTTGTGCGTGATCTGGTGGAGCGACACGTGATCTGATGGAGCGACACCTGGATGCATGCATGTGACCAGTCGTAGCGTTGGGCTTGTGATCCTGCAAGTCTAGGTTCACACGACATAGCGTTCTGACATGTCTGCACAGATCTACGGCCAAAATAGTGGTTTTGGGCAGGTTTGAGGACATACCTTGCACTGCCGCGTGTGACACCCGCCGTGCACCGCGGCAGGTATTTATGCCATGGACTTGTCATTTGTCCTCTCTCTGCAAATGCTATCGAAGCATTATGACACTTTACCTTGTGTCTCCTAGCCAGACCCTTGCCGTTGTGTGCACGACTTGTGACTGTCGTCACCGTCGAACCAGGCACTGACGTCTAGCCGGCGGTTGTGTCGCTAAGAAGCTTGTACGCATCTTCTCAGGCGCGTCCTCACACACTCTTTGGTGTTTTCTAGGTGACCACCTCCTGGGGCACATCCTCTCAGTGACATTATCCTTGCACGTTCATGGTCCAGTTTCCTTTAGTTTCTTTTCTTTTTTTTTCTTTTTCTGCATCTGGCGCTTCTCTCCGTTTGTCATTCAGACATGTGAGAAGACCGTACGCTTGTCGGGTTCCCTCTTCCTTTTATTTTGGAGCTTACAACAAGATTAACCTATACCTGAGACCGGTTAGTTGGCCTTGCTCGCCTACTTGCATGCACGTGGGTGAGATTAGACTTATACACTTGTCTGGTATTTCCTAGCTTCACTGCTTCATTTTCAAGTGTATCTTTGCCGTCTCTGCACCTTAAGAGGCGCGATTCATTCTGTTGTGTTTCTTGCAACGTGCTATCTAATGTTTAAGAACCCTTTGGGGGTTCTTCCATTCCCTCACTCTACCCCGAGTCAAGTTTCCTAAATCACCTCCCTTACATCTCATCATAGCTCCGATCCCCCCCCCCCCCCCCCCCCCCCCCCCCCCCCC
>SZWC01002045.1:95851-106779 GCA_023375785.1 Penium margaritaceum | reverse complement strand
GAGAGAGAGAGAGAGAGAGAGAGAGAGAGAGAGAGAGAGAGAGAGAACATATATGTATGAATTTATTCATTTTTTAAATCGAAGGGGCCAAGACTCTGAGTAATTTCACTGGCCAGCAGACACGCAGGTTGGAGAACTGTCAGCTCAGAAAACAAAGTTTTGTGTTCTTCCCCCTACGACAATCCACAACGAAGTGACCCTAGGGACTAGGGGTTGTGAACGACAGCTTTGCACTGAATCCGAGAAACTTAGAACAAGAATGCCGCACTTCGTTCGATCCAGCGATGAAAAATGGGCCTGATTCATGGGCCAGATTTTTCAGAGCAAAGATTGCACTGCGCCTCAAATTCAATTCTTTCCTTTTCCTCCCCCTTTTAAACAATTATCAGTGAACAGAAACGAAACCAACGCCGCCATGGACTAGCACATCCCCATGCTGTGTCAATAGGTTCCCTGCCACCTTTGGAACAACAAAGTGGGTAAGCATCGTCATCAAACACCAACAAAAACAGGCTCGACTCGACTCCACAGAGTTCCGAGCCCCTGCCACCTGAGCTGACTGCGGCAACCCCTCTTCTGGGATAGGCTCCTAGACATCGCCATGCGTCCCACTGAAGAGGCGGAATGGCTGCGCATTGGCTCTATTTGGCAGCGATACGGACGTGCTGCGTCAAGGGGGTCACAGCCCGATTAGTCAGGGAATCCGCGGGGTGCGGTCCCGACGTTCGTTTGATCGTCTCTTGGTGGTTCACATCTTCTCTTTTGGCCGAATCTGAGACTAAGCGTGAGCTTTCTGGTCGCCTCAAGTTATGTGAGCAGACAATTAGAGACACTCACATTTGCAAAGGGAGTAACGCGATTTTGCATTGGTTTTTTAGCATGGACATGATCTAAACTTTTATAAGGCTAGTCCCGAGCTTTCCAACGCACTAAACCGCGCGCGATTCGGCCAAGCGTAGCCAAAGATACGCTTGCCAAAGCGCAGGTCTTACCCACCATAGAAGCCTGACGCCGCCACACGCCGTGGCGCCTTCCTTCACGTACGAAGCGTCTTTTGTGAGGCACAGATCCTATTGCACATGATGTATGGGTCCCCTGTGTTGTTTCCACGCATGTTACCCGCTTTTGGGTCGAGTTTGGTGATGGGGTGTGACGAGGTTCGAAATAGACTTGGGAAACCGTCGGTTTCGGTTTAAACCGAAACCGAAACCGACTTGTTCGGTTTCGGTTTCGTTTTTTTTTTGTGTATAGGTTTCATCCTGTGAGGAGAAACCGGAATCGAACGGGAACCGGTTAGGTTCCGGTTTCTCCTTACAGGTCGGTTCAAACCGGCCGGTCGGTTTAAACCGACCTGTAGGTGAAGGAAAAAAAACCGGAAAAGGAAACAGAAACAAAAACAGGAAACAGAAACAGGAAACAGGAAACAGAAACAGAAACAGGAAACAGGAAACAGAAGCAGGAAACAGAAACAGGAAACAGAAACAGAAACAGAAACAGAAACAGGAAACAGAAACAGGAAACAGAAACAGGGGGAGGGAGAGGGAAAGGGAGAGGGAGAGGGAGAGGGGGAGGGGGGGGAGAGGGAGAGGGATGAAGAACAGGGAGAGGGAGAGGGAGAGAGGGACTGCAAAAACTGGAAACAGGAAAGTGGAAACAGGAAGAGGAAGAGGTGGAGAGAGGGAGAGGGAAAGGGAGAGGGAGAGGGAGGGAGAGGGAGAGGGAGGGAGAGGGAGAGGGAGGGAGAGGGAGAGGGAGGGAGAGGGAGAGGGAGGGAGAGGGAGAGGGAGGGAGAGGGAGAGGGAGGGAGAGGGAGAGGGAGGGAGAGGGAGAGGGAGGGAGAGGGAGAGGGAGGGAGAGGGAGAGGGAGGGAGAGGGAGAGGGAGGGAGAGGGAGAGGGAGGGAGAGGGAGAGGGAGGGAGAGGGAGAGGGAGGGAGAGGGAGAGGGAGGGAGAGGGAGAGGGAGGGAGAGGGAGAGGGAGGGAGAGGGAGAGGGAGGGAGAGGGAGAGGGAGGGAGAGGGAGAGGGAGGGAGAGGGAGAGGGAGGGAGAGGGAGAGGGAGGGAGAGGGAGAGGGAGAGAGAAGGAGAGGGAGAGGGAGAGGGAGAGGGAGAGGGACTGCAAAGACTGTCTCGAATGCCACACCGTGTGGAGGATGCCATAGTCCTTCTCGCCACCACATACAAGACCGGTGGGTTCTCGGGCAAGGCCAGTAGGCCAGGACTGCTACATCAAGGAAGTGGATCCTCTGGAGAGGGCTCCGTGCCGAGGGGGAACATCTCGTACCATGATTTCAGGCACATGATTGCCCTAATCGTCTCCCGAGCGAGGTTGTGCCTGAGGTTCCCAATGACCCGACAACTCTGGCTGAATGTATGCTCACACGGTGCCGACGAGGCAGGGATCGCTAGGTAATCCCTAGCCATCCTAGACAGGCCGCGTAGCGTATCCTCCTTGCGATGCCAATAGCTTTCCGGCGAGTCGAACAGGCCGTAGTCTGTCCTGTCGCCATAGAACGTGCTGGCCTCATCCAGAATCGGCCTCGGCCGACAAAGATACCCGAAGAGCTCGTCGTTGGCAGCCTGTGAGTGGTCGCGGACACGGCTCATGCGCTGCTGTGATCCACGGATCGTCAACTACTGGCTGCTAGCCGTGCCTGTGCTGCTCCCTGCGCCGCTGCTCGATGGTGCCGCTGCATCTTCTGCTGCCTTCGCCAACTCAGCCTCCTTCTCCTTCTTTGCCTGCTCGAGGTAGGGCTCCATGCAGCCCTTCACCTTCTCATGGATTGCCTCAGCAGTCATCCGCATTGCCGATGGCGCATGCTCTGTGAAGTACTCCCGCCGCAAGCCAGGGTGCAGTACAGTGGCTACATATGGGACTGCACTGAGCTGTGCAAAGTAGTCTGTCAGCTTTGCCCGCCCGGCCTGCAATGACCCATGAACAAGCTTCGGCACAGCTGCATCGCTCAGGCACCCATCCAGATGTGCGATGAGGCGGTTGCAGTCGAGCACCATGCGCCACATTGTCGAATGCTGCTCCCCCTCCGCCCACTGACTTACCTGCCAAAACTTTGACAGGATCTTGAGCAGCGCCGCCACCAATGTGTCCTGCTGCGCAATCATCGTGAAGGACTGCCTCTCGTGTGGCGGCTTCTTTTCAAGCCACTTGGCTCGGGTGGGGGCCGTCTCTGTGAAGGCGAGGAGCAATTCGTACATGCTACCCCACCGTGTCGCCACATCCACTGTCAACTTGTTCGCCATTCCCTCTCGCAATCTCCTCCACACCTCATTCAGCAGAGGAGACACCCAGAACACGGTCACAATTTTGCGCACTCGTGAGGTGCAAGCCTCCACTGCTGTGGAGCTCTGGAGGATTGTCTGCACGGCGAGGTTCAACACATGGCAGAAGCAAGGGAGAAAGAACTCCCGCCGGTACTGCTCCGGTCACAGTGCGCACAGAACATCGGCCATCTTCAAGTTGTTGCTCGCGTTGTCCATGGTGATGGACATGATGCGGTATTCGAGGCCATAGTCATCGAACAGCAGCTTGCGGAGGTGTTCGGCGAGGTTCACGCCAGTGTGGCGACCCATGATCTCCACAAAATCCAGCACTATGCTTTGGAGGGCAACCTTGTCATCAAGCCATTGAACAGTGACAGACAGGTACGACAGATCAAGCGTCAATGCGAGCCGGCACACCATGTCATGAAAAACTTGCTTGACTCTCTTCTTGTATGCCTCAAAGTCGAGAATGATACTCTCGCTCAAGCTCTTTCGGTGTGGTGCCTCTGCTTTCGGGTTGCACTCTAATAACACTTGCAATAATTCCGCCATATCCACCACCCTGAAGGAAATGTTGGCTCGCACAAAGAGTCGGCGAATGGCGGCATTGAGCCGCTTCTAGCTGAAAACCAGCCTGCCGGTGGCCACTGTGCGCATCAACGGCCCATGCTCCACCTTCCCTTCAAACAACCCAGGGAGTCATATGCACCCTCTAGCCACACCTTCCTGGAAAATGGCCTTTGCATGCGCTTGAAAGAGGAGGCGAGCGTGGTTGGTGGGGCTGCTGTCCGACCCCTGTGCCTGCTCTCCACAACGAATGCATAGGACGAAGTCTTTCTTCGTTGGGTGAGGGGTGAAGAACAGCGTGGCACTCTTGGAGTTCCTCTTTGTGCTTGCCTTCAGCTCCAATGCCAACACTATCAGACGCTCAGTCTCTGTTGCACATTCCGGCGCCGTCATTTCCTTCCCATTCTCATGCTTCAGCTTCCTCGGCTTGTAATGCGTTCCTGCTAGTTTCCCCTTCTTCTTCCTCTCCTTCCTTCCTCCTTATCGCCCTCGTCCTTCTCCGTGCCACCACCACTCGACCCTGCATTGCCTTGCTCTAATGCAGCCAAGTCGCCATCTGCTATCTTCCGTGCCTTTGCCACAAAAGGCTCCCGGCCTGTCCACATGCCTCTACCAGCCGCAGAGCTCCAAGCCCCACGTCCTCCTCGACCACCCCGTCCATACCCACGCACACTGCCGCCCCTCCCCCTCTTCCCACCCCTCCCTCTCTTCCACCCCCCTCCTTTGCTTGCCAAGGGTGCGTCCTCCTCGTCCTCCTCCTCGCCATCCTCCTCCTCGCCATCCTCCTCGCTGTCACCACTGTCGTCTCCATTGTCGGAATCAACCCCATGCTCCCCATCCCCACCATGCCCCTCAAGCTTCTTCCTCTTCTCACCAACCTCCCGCACCGCCGCCACATCCGCCTTACCCTTCACCGGCGCCTTCCATGCCATAATCTCGTCGATGGCGCGGGTGGTCATCCACGGACCCGTCAGTATCCCAGCCATCTCCGTTGCACGATCACGTGGGACGGGTTTCTTGCCCCCCATCGCTGTGATGAGGTTAGCTCGCACAACCGGGTCATCGCGCAGCAACTTCTTGAACTGGTCGTATTGGAACTGGTCAAACTGGTTGCCCCAGGCCCCCGCATACTCGGCGTTTTGCATCGCTGCATTACATCGAGCTTGCAAGGCTTTCTGCACACTTTCCGGCATCTTGTCCTCAAGGATGAACGGCTGCGTGAGGTGAAGGATCATCGGGTCCGTTTCCCACGGCGGTAGGCCATGGCGCTTCGCCGAGCTCTCGATCGACGAGTGCCGTCCCCCGCCCCCCTCAGCTGCCCCTTTCTTGCGTTCACGGCTTGCCTTCCGCTCCACAACCTTATCCTTTTCCCCCTCATGCTCGCTGCCACTGCTGCCACCACGCTCCTTTTCGCACTCGCTGCTGTCCACATAGACCACCTTCCCTTTACCCTTCCTCTCACGTTCACTTTTTCGGCGAAATTCATCGTCCGAGTTCTCGTCCTCTTCTTCTCCCACCGCGTCAGCTACAAGCACGTCAAACAAGTTCATACGTTTGTGAAGGTCCTCCCTCACGGCCTTAATGCGCCGTCCATGAGCCCGGGTGCCGGGGGACTCCCACCCAGGCTCGACTGGAGGCGTGTCGGCAGCCATGGCTGCTCCACCGGCTGCTGCGGCATCTCCACCTGCTACTACTGCCTCTGCACCTGCGGCTGCTGCCTCTGCACCTGCAGCTGCACCCCCTGCACCTGTTATTGCTCTCCCTGCACCTTCTCCAATCGCTGCAGTGGCTTCCTTAGCAGCGGCCGTAGTGGTGACTGCCCTCGCCGCCTTCACCACCTTTGCTGCAGCGCCCAAGCGACGGTTCCGTGCCCTGAGCACCTTCGCACGCTGCTGCAGCAGACGATCGCGTGCAGCCACCGGTGCGGGCGGATTTGCCGCTGCCGCCACCTTACCCTTCACCTGTGGTTTGGCGGCGAGCACTTTCCCCACCATGCCGGGCTCCTTGTCGCTCCGCACGGGTGAGGCACGGCGGGACGGGGACTTGCTGGTGACTAGCAGCAGAGGAAAGTCCTGCTCATGCTGCGCCGCCTGGACTATGCGATCCACCAACGCTTTGACATCGTCGAAGGAGTGGGATGAGGTGGTGGTGTGGGCGACCACGTCCTCGGGAGTGAGGACGAAGTCACCACGGTCTTTCACTGTCGCCACAGGCAACGTGATCGTTACCCGTAGCAATGCAGCTCCGGCAGCGGCTCCTGTCCCCCATGTCTTGCTGGGGCTAGAGCGTGCTGCAGTTTCACTGCTACCCCCCAAGGCAATGTCCATGTAGTCACTAAGCTTCGGGGTCGTGCGTGATGGAGACGCCATTGCTGCGGTCACTTTTGAATTTCGGCAGAATTTTGGCTAACTCTGCAAGGTTTCCCTCACAGCTTGGAGAGCCGCGCGCGCGCCGCCTTCACCACCTGGAGACTAACTGTGGAACGTAAGGTCAAAGTTTGAAGTGATAATGAGGGTCTGGACTTAGACCAGACCCTCCTTGTACTTGAAAAACCGAGGCGCCCTCTGAAAGTGCGCCCCGGTTTTCTTCTGAAATCCGGAAAACTAGAAAACCGGTTTTAACCGGTTTTGCCCCTCACAAAGTGGGTCGGTCACAGATCCGGGGTTCCGCTTTCCTGAGAGGAAACCAGAACCGAACCAAAACCAACCTCACGGTTTCGGTTTTCCGGTTTTCCGGTTGAAAAAACCGAGAAAACCGGTTTTTGGTTTAAATCGCCCCCATGTCTAATTCGAAACCTGTCCGCGGTCCTGCAGTCAGAATTTTGACCAATTCCCCGAGTAACAAAACGTACTACTGAGTTTCGGACGCCGAGCCATGATTTTCGCCAAGTCTCTCAGTAACAAACTGCAGTACAGGATCCGGTGGATTATCCATTGGACGCCTCGGCAGAACTTCCGAAGCAAAATCTCCATATGGTACTTTTGTTTCTTGGTCCGGTCGATTACCCACCGGATTGAGTCGCAGCCGTCTCCCAGAGCCGATGCGCACACCCCAACTTTGGAAGGCCATATCTCCCTAGATACTTGTCCGATTGTAGTGAAACAACTTCCACCGGATTCAGCGAATCGTCAACTTTCAGGGGCAATCATCCACTTTAGGATCCGAGCAATCCTCGAGCTGCTAGATCCGCCGACGCGGATTTTCCTCTTTCTGGCGGATTGTCGGCGCCTCACGGCGCCGCACTTGGGCATGTGGAGGGGCAACTTTTCAGCACGATTAGCCCAACGCTCAATGGATTCGGCCGAGCAGTGGCGCGGCATTTGTGCCAGACACATCTTCAGCAGTTAAATCGAAATCGATACCAGTATCGATTTAAGTCGATATCGGTTTCGATTGATGTCGAGTCGAAACCGAGTCGAGGCTTAACCCATGGTTCTCGAAATCGATATTAAGTCGATATCGATTTCGATTTCACACATCGTAGTCAAGATATGCCGAGGTCGATAGAAAAACATCGATTTCGATCAAAAAAATCGATTTCAACTCGACTACACACATGTGGTTTATGCCTGATTTAGGCATTCTATCATTCTGCTTGTGTTTGAACCTCCTTTGTGGGAAACAGTCAAATCTGTTAGTCGAAATCGAGTCGAAATCGATATGATGCTGGAGTGAAATCGAGTCGAAATCGATATTGATTTCGTCTGTCAAATCGAAATCGATAAAGTCGAAATCGAAATCGATAACATTGATTTCGATTTCGATTTAACATCCCTAATCTTCAACCACTCTGTACTTGGTAACCTTCGACTTCTTGGCTGGCATGATCGCCTTCCCAAGTCCGGTGGCCCAGGCCTCCCACGCTATGATCATAAAATCGCTACTTTCCTGTCAAAAAGTAGCTTTTAAAGTTCTTGAGCGAATTTATCATTTAAAAATCGCTAGTTTCACATGAACTTTTGAGAAAGTAAAATAAAACAATGTTCCACATGCAGCCGACATTTTACCAACCTTTTTGGCCCCCCAGACATAGATACATCGCTCAGAACACACCTCCTGACATGAAGTGCTACGCTTTTAGGTGTATGTCCATGTATGAAGAATATCATCGTATTCATTGAGAACAACAGGGTATGAGGGGTTTAAGCCCCCTCCCATGCCGTATGGGAGGGGGCTTAAATTTTTCACTTAAGTTTTTTGTAATGTGTTTAAATTGACAGGGCGATTAAAAGCTACTTTCCATTTTCCCGAGATCTATTGAATGGGCGATTTGGAAAAGCGATTCAAAAAGCGATTGGTGATTTTAGGATCATAGCTCCTACGCATCCATCGTTGTACCGTTGAGCGCTCAGACAGTTATCCATCCGTCCCTTGATCATCCAGCGTTACGCATGTTAAATCAAAATCGGAATTGGTTACTTCAATTTCGATTTATTAATTCTTCGAGTTTGATTTCGATTCAGTAGTCAAAAACGATATCAATATCGCTTCAATTTCATGGGGCTCAGGTTTCGGATTCGATTTCGACTTCGACCAGCTATTTGACCAAAGTTGTGCATGTTGAGTGGAAACGAATCAAATCGGAAACGATATCTTTTGATTTCGACAAGGTTTCGACAAGTCGAAAGCAGGTTTCAGCTGATTTCGATTTCGACTGATCCAGGGTCAGTTTTGACTCGATTTTGATTCGACTCTAATCGAAATCGAAATCAGTTTCAATTTCGATTTAACATGCTTGTCCAACGTCAGGGCTGGCCGCAGCCTCCCCCCCCCCCCCCCCCCTCCCCCGCTTGCAGCAGCAGACAGTCCCCATTGTCGACCACCACCAGAAGTCGATGCTCCCTGCAAACATCTGCAAACTCATCTTGACTCGAGGTAACTCAGGGGCAGGCCAAGCCACACACATACGCATGGAGACGGAAGCTTGCAGGGGCGACGAAGCGCGTCCTGCATTGCTCTCACGAAGGGGCTGCCCGCAGCCACAGAGAGCTCCCCCCTCGAAGCCGTCGCCCAAAACATCGCCGATGGAGCGTGGGCGAGCGCAGCCAATACGTTGCTCGCCCCCACTCACGTGCCTCCCTGACGCACCCACAGCAATGTTTGTGCCGACGAACCCACACCGACGTTTGTGCCGACGCACCCACACCGACGTTTGTGCCGACGCCACCCCGCCTCCGCGACCCACTGCTCCCGCCTTGCACACCACATTTGGCACATCTGCTCGTACAAAACTACCCATGAGCCTATGCCGCACTGCCTCCATCAAGGCCACGGCCCTGAAGACCAGCAGCGTCAGCTCCCCCCTTCAACCTTCACCCACAACAGGGCAAGCAGCTCAGGTCCACCTGTCCACTAGGAGGAGAGGGTCAAACGCAGGTGAAACTCCGTGGAGGACGGAGCCTATCGCACAGGCATGGCCCAGTGGAGCAGGGTCCCAGGCCCCCAGTGGACCCGCACCACCGAAGCCGATCGGTAGCAGCAACTGCCGTCACACTGGCCTTTGCAACTCCCAGTCCATCGTCCACTCCACTGAAGATCGCCCCCCCCCCCCCCTCCTCATGTGATGGAGCCAAAGGGCCTTGAACCGCACTGCAAAGGCAAACCTGTGCAGGACTTCAGGCCAATGTGCCGCCGGGGGTAGTGCTCGCACCCAGAAATCCACCCCAGGCGCCACGCTGAGGCGTAGGTACCGTCCTCGCTGCCTGCACATCCTCCGTCCACATCAGCTGCTGCAGGCCACGCACCTGCTGCTGGAGCCACTACCCCATCCCCTCGACGCCTGGGATGGTTGGGAGCCAACAGGGCACCAAAGATCCACCACCACCCCATCCTTCCTGCACGGCAGCCCCTGCGAGAGATGGCGCCGACGCATCCTACGGCCTCCGTAGTGACCTCACCTCGCAGCATGCTGACACGCGGGACATGACCTCATTGAGAAGGGACAGGAGGAGGGCCTTGGAATGACCTCCTATTTCGTTGCGCTGCAGTAGCACAGCACGCGCCATGCCACAGTACCTACGCGTCTCCATGGCACTTGTGCCGCAGTATCTAAGCCTAAGATGAATATTTGCCCCCCTTCCGCCCCCCCCGGTGCAGTCCCCCCCCCACCCCCCTTGCTCTGCTCTTCCGTGTTGCACCGGCGGGGCTAGAAAAATCGCCGTTTAATTCAACCAAAAGGGCGTAAAATTCGCTCAACGAATTCATCTTGTCTGGAGAGCGAATCTAATTTTTGAATATTTGAAATTTCCTGAATCATGTTGGCAACATGATGTTGCCACATCCCCCAGAACTGAGTTTAGACTTAACCGAGTCGAGGCTTAACCCATGGTTGTCGAAATTGATATTAAGTCGATATCGAACTCGATTTCAGACATCGTAGTCGAGATGTGTCGAGGTTGATAGGAAAATATCGATTTCGATAAAAAAAAATCGGTTTCGACTCGACTACACACATGTGGTTTATGCCTAAACTAGGCAGCCTAATCATTCTCCTTGTGTTTGAACCTCCTTTTTGGAAAACAATCAAATCTGTTGGTCGAAATCGAGTCGAAATCGATATGATGCTGGAGTGAAATCGAGTCGAAATCGATATTGATTTCGACTTTCAAATCGAAATCGATAAAGTCGATATCGAAATCGATATTCATGAAATCGAAATCGATAATATTGATTTCGATTTCGATTTAACATCCCTACATTTGTATGTACAACTTCATGAGCATGAAGACCTTGGACCATTGATGTGTGGTGGAAAGTAGTGGGGACACTACACTTGCAAGTTTATACTACACTTAAAAAACAAAAAACAAAAACAACCCTGGCTCAAAATTCTGGCGTTTAATTCAATCCAACGCTGAATACTTCGCTTTTCGAATTCGCGACAAAAGATTCTCTCAGCGAATTTTTTACCCCTGCTCACCGCGAATAGACGAGGACTGAGGACACGGTCACGCTGTGCTGCATTGTTGTTGTGCACCCACGAAGCCATCTCCAGCACAAGCCTGCACTTACGCGTGTTTGCGTGTGTGCATTGTGTGTGTTTACATAAGTGTGAACTCGCACATGTGTGTATACATTGCTTTTG
>SZWC01002045.1:11573-42531 GCA_023375785.1 Penium margaritaceum | reverse complement strand
ACTGAACTCACAGCCTTCTTAAACGAGTCCCGCTTCAGTGCCTTGGTCAGGAAGTCAGCCAGCTGCCGTGCTGTCTCAACCCACACGATGCTGATGCTGCCGTCGTACAACAACGAACGCACATAATGATACTCAACATTGATGTGCTTTGTGCGAGTGTGATGCACACCGTCATTGTCTGCAATGGCCATGGCACTCTCATTGTCACAATGCAAGGTGATGGATGCGACAGACTGACGCAACTCGGACAACAGACGACGCAACCACACACTCTCACACGCGCCTGACCCAAGGGCCACGCACTCAGCCTCAGCAGTGCTGCGTGCAATGCACCCCTGCTTGCCACTGCGCCAGGACACAGCTGTGCCCCCGACCAGAAAGATCCAGCCAGTGCGACTCTTACCGTCTGGACTACCGGCCCAGTCACTGTCGGTGAAACCCACTGCAACGACGGACGGTTGACGGCGGAACATGAGGCCTCACCGAGGGGTCGAGACGACATAGTGCAGTACTCAGATCGCGGCCTCAAAGTGGAGGTAACGCGGCTCCTGAGAAAACTGGGCCAGGAGGTTGACCGCGAACGTGATGTCTGGACGCGTCGTCGTCGCCAGGAACATCAGTGACCCGATGACCCGCAGATACGTGGTCACATCAACTGGCTCCCCCACAACAGCTGGGTCATGACTCTTCAACTTCACCTGGCCATCGGGTGACATGGGTGAGGAAGCGCTGGGCACGAGGGGCAAGTCCTCGGCGAAGCGGGCTGACAGGGTCTGCACATAGGCAGCCTGGTGGACATGCAGGACACCTTGAGAGCGATCATGCTCGAGCTCCATGCCCAGGAAGACTCGGGCAGAACCGAGATCCTTCATCTGGTAGGCAGCGTGTAGTAGGTCCTTGACGTGCTGGATGGCTGTCGCGTTTGGTGACGCAATGAGGAGATCGTCGACGTAGACCAGAACCGCGGCGAAGGTCTACCTCGCGGGCTGATGAACAGTGCGGGGTCAGCGGTGTTGCGCTGGAGGCCGCCACGGAGAAGCGTACTTCTAATCTCCTGGTTCCAGCACCGAGGCGACTGCTTCAGACCATAGAGGGCCTTCCGCAGCCGCCAAACTCTCCCAGTGCCATCGTCGAAGCCTGGGGGCTGCGTCATGTAGAGCTCCTCACCCTCCACTGAGCCATGGAGGAATGCGTTGCTCACGTCCATCTGATGCAGCTCCCACCCGTACTGGGCAACCAGGCTGAACAATGCCCGGCTAGTGGAGAACCGGCCAACTGGGGCGAAGATCTGGTCGTAGTCGATCCCAGGGACCTGAGCAAACCCCTTTGGTGTGAGACGGGCCTTGTACTTGTCCAAGGATCCGTCAGGCTTCCACTTACGCCGAAAGACCCACTTGGCACCGATGGCCTTCCGACCTGGAGGGAGGTTGACGAGGTCATACACGTGGTGCTGTCGGATAGCGGCGAGCTCCTCGTCACAGGCAGCATCCCAATGTGCGGCCTCAGGGGAGGCTCGAGCCTCGCGTAGGGTGGAAGGGTCCTCTGGACGCGCTGTGGACCGGACTGAGAGGGCATGTGCATCACGAGCCCCAGGTGGGATGCGTGCGAGTGCGGCCACGACAGCATGCCGATGCTCGTGAAGAAGCATGGCGTACCCCAATGCAGAGCCCGGGTGAAGGTCTGCGATAATGGCAGAAGTGGTCAGGCCGAGAGCCTTTGTGCCAGGGTCCCCATTCACGACCGTGGGAGTGGAGGAGACACGTTGAGCCACAGGGGGTCGAGGCGCCACGGAACGGGGAGCGACAGTCTGCGCGCTCACAGTTGGCCGAGGTCGGAGGCCCCCCTGGGCCACGTGTGTAGCGCGGTCGGGCAGAAGATGGTGCTGAGTCCGACGGGCCGACGGAGGCGGACGTTGCTGCTGGTCCGGAGGAGCCAGTAGACGCAACAGGCGCTGCTGGGCCAGGAGAGCCAACGGGCGCAGCTGGGGCTGCCGGCCCAGAGGGGCCTGTGGACGCGTCTGGGGCTGCTGGCCCGGAGGGGCCAGCGGACGCGACTGGAGACGTCGGCCCGGGGGGGCCATCGGAAGCGGCTGGGACTACCGGCCCGGAGGGACCAGCACACGCGATTGGGGCTACCAGCCCGGAGGGACCAGCGGACGCGACTGGGGCTGCCGGCCCGGAGGGGCCAGTAGATACGACTGGAGCTGCCGGCCCGGAGGGACCAGCGGACGCGACTGGGGCTGCCGGCCCAGAGGGACCAGCGGACGCGACTGGGGCTGCCGGCCCGGATGGGCCAGCGGACGCGACTGGGGCTGCCGGCCCGGAGGGGACAGTAGACGCGACTAGGTCAGCTGGCTCGGAGGGGCCAGCGGCCGCGACCGGGGCTACCGGCTCAGAGGCACGGGGTGATGTGTCACCCGGAAGCGACAGGACGGAGGGCAGACTCACCACTCCCCCACGCGACGGGAGGGACACGGACGAGCCGGAGCGGATGAGGTCGCNNNCCATGACGTCCGAGTGGACAAGGTCAAGGGGGGCGGATGCCCGTGAGGAAGAGAGGGGGTATGTGGACCGGTGCATCTTCCCCTGAGCGCAGTCAATGCACTCAGTGGGGCATGGGAGAGGGAAGGTCTCCGGATCAAGGCCCTTGGCCTGTTGGGTGCGGAGCATGCTCTCTACTGGGGCAGAGTGGACGTGACAAAGGCGGCGGTGCAAGAGGCGGGTGTGCTGAGGAGAAAGCGTGCTGGTGACGAACACATGACCGGTCGCAGCCGACGGGGAGGAGACGGGAGGGGAAGAAGAGAGGCGGGGAACGTGCCACAAGTTGCCACAGGCGGTGGCGTGCAGTACGACAAGACCCGACGGGCGCAACGACACAGTGCCGACACCACGTGAGTGCACAACGTCCATGCTCATGCGGTCAAGGGCAGTCAAAGACAGGAGGCTAAGCTCGAGACCAGGGACGAAGAGAACATCGGTCAAAAAGATGTCACCGGCCGGACCACGGAAACGAGCAACGCCTACCCCACGGACCGGCAACACCTGTCCGGAGCCCGTCCGAACACCGGAGACATCGCGGACGGGACCGAGCATACTGAAGGCCTCGCAAGAGGCCGTCATGTGATGCGTGGCCCCAGAGTCGATGATCCAGGTCTCAGCAGGGTCCTAGACAGGGGTCGCCAGATCAGTCACGGTCACATGGCAACACGCGAGGGACGCGGACACGGTGGACGGAGGCGCGAAACGAGACTGCCAGTCGTCAAGCCATGCAACGTCGTCAAGGAGTGGGGTGGATGAGATCACAGGAGACGACGAGACAGACGAGGAGACTGGACATGACCGCAGCTCAGTCTCAGTCATGCAGGGATGGGCGGGAGGGCAGGAGGTGACGCAACTCGCACTTCCCTGGGGAGGAGGGCGAGGGAGGCCAAGCTGGAGCGCGATGAAATGCTCCAGCTGACGCTCTCGGGATGACGGCCCAGGAGTGTAGACAGAATGCGGAGTGACGGCGCCTCAACCCGGGTAGTAGGGTGACGGAGCCGACGAGGGCAGCGGAGGTGCCGACGGCTGAGGGTAGCACTGTTGCGGGTAGTACTGCTGTGGCGCGGGTGGCTGTAGGACAAGCGGAGTCGTCGAAGTGGGAGCGGTGCTGGACGAGGGCGGAGTGGTAGGACCAGCAGCAGCGACGACGGCAAAGGCAAGGCGGCGCTCCCGTTGGCGTCGCATGGTGGCGATGACGCGGGCCTCGTCCGTCGGGAGAGGGCACATGTACCACCCGTGCCCAGGCTGGCCACAGTTGTGGCAGACCGAGCCACTACCGCTGGGACCGGTCGATGACTGCTGCTGCTGCTGTTGCGATGGACCCTTGCCCTTCTTGTTCCAGCTTTTCTTCTTCTTCCCTGAGGGCGATGAGGTAGTTGCGACGGGGGAGGCAACGGCCACGGAGGCAACGGCAGGGGTGGCGATGGCAGGGGATGCAAGGGCCTCTTCGCGATGGAGCTAGGACTCCTGGCGAGCTTCCTCAATGCGGAGGAAGAGCTCGTATGCCCAAGGCATGAGAGTGCCCTGGGCCTCCATGGTGGTGCGGACCACCTGAGGATAGTGGACAAAGATGTCAGCGTATGCGCTGGTGGCGCCGTGCTTGATGGTGAGGAGCGCGGACAGAGGGGGTGGAGCCGACTTGCCGTGTCGACGGAGGATGTCCTCCGCTCGCTGCCAGTAGGCAGTGACCGTCTCGGCCTCCCCCATGTGGAGGGAGTTGAACTCCCGGAGCAGGCGGCTGATCTCAGCGTCGCTGGACAGGCGATGGGGTCAGGTGGGGACGTGCCAGGCGGCTGCCGGGTCTGGGATGGCGCCAACGGTGAAGTCGCCGAGGAAGGGCTCCAGGGCAAGGCGGGAAGCTGGAGGGGCGACGGGTACAAGGGCGCGGACGGCGCGACCAACGTCATATAGCTGGTCGGCCTGGGTGGAGTCGTAAGGGAGGGTGTAGTAGGCCCACAGACCCTCCCCCTGCGCCCAGATCCGGAAGCTGAGCTCCCAGCTTTGGAACTGCTCGCCGGCCTGAAGCGGCGGTGGCGGCGTCTCAAAGTCCTTCTGCCTACGGCCGGCACCCAGAGTGGGGCCAAGGACGGAGGTCACTGTCTGCCGTTGGCGCTGAGTCTGCTGTTGTGCTAAGTAGTATGTGGCGGCGGACACCGCGGGGCTAGCGTGCCCTGGAGAGACGAACGACGGCAGGGCGCTGGTGGCGGTTTGGGAGGCGACTGGCTGTAGCGCCGCAAGCTGCTGTGTCAAGGCGGCGAGTTGTTGCTGAAGAGCCACAAGTGGGTTAGGGGTGCCGCCAACGTTACCAGTGGGCTGCTGCTGCTGCTGCTGCTGTAGGGGCCGCGGCTGCTGCTGCTGCAGAGGCGGTGGCTGCTACTGTATGGGCGGCGGTTGCTGCTGCTGCAGCGGTGGCGGTTGCTGCTGTAGAGGGGGCGGCTGCTGCTGCTGCAGCGGCGGTGGCTGCTGCTGTATGGGCGGCGGCTGCTGCTGCAGCGGCGGTGGCGGCTGTTGCTGTAGAGGCAGCGGCTGCTGCTGCTGCAGCGGCGGTGGCTACTGCTGTATGGGCGGCGGCTGCTGCTGAAGCGGCGGCGGCTGCTGCTGGAGAGGCGGTGGCTGCTGCTGCTGCAATGGCGGCGGCTACTACTGCAATGGCGGCGGCGGCGGCGGCAGCTGCTGGTCCTACGGCGGCGGCGGCGGCTGCTGCTGCTGCAGCGACGGCGTGTGCTGCTGCTACTGCTGCTGCAGCAATCGCTGCAAGAAAGGAGGGGTGGGGGTCCCCCCATCAGAGGAGGACCCCCCCTCGCCTGGACTATCAGCCATGCCTTGGTGTCCTTTTTTTTGTCTTTGTGTTGCTGCTTCAACAAGAGGTTCGGGGAGTGGGATGTTTACCCACTCCTCTGGCCTTCCCCCTTTCCCCTTTCACCCTCCTTCTTTTTGTTGATGATGTCAGCAGTGACATCAGCAGTGATGTCAGCAGTGATGTCAGCAGTGACGTCAGCAGAGGGGTGCTGACGTCAGCAGCGGCGAATGTTGGGGCCGCCGCTACTGCTGTTGGTGCTGATGCTGTTGCAGCTGCTGCTGATGCTACTGCTGTTGTTGTTGCTGCTGCTGCTGCTGTTGTTGCTGCTGCTGCTGCCGCTGTTGCTGCTACTGCTGTTGCTGCTGCTGCAACTGCTGCTGCTGTTCCTGCTGCTGCTGCTGCTGCAGCTGTTTGCTGCTGCTGCTGCTGCTGCTGTTGCCGCTGCTCCTACTGCGGGTGCTGCAGCTGCTGCTGCTCGTACTGCGAGCTGCAGAAGTTGCTGTGGCTGCTGCTGCTGCAGCAGCGAGCTGCTGTAGCTCGCTGCTGGAGCTGAGTGTTGCTGAAGCTGCTGCGTGCTGCAGCAGCTGCTCGTTGCAGCTGCAGGCTGCTGCAGCGAGCTGCGGGGGTGGGGGAATTTTTTTGTTGTCTCCTTTTTTTTGTTTTTTTTTCTTTGTCACAGCGGGCAACAGCCCGCTGTCTGCTGCGAGCAGCGGGCTGCTGCTCGCCCAGCAACAGCGAGCTGCTGCTCGCTGGCAGCAGCGGGCTGCTGCTCGCTGCTCGCTCGCTGCGAGCAGCGGGCAGCAGCAGCCACGGCTGGCAGCTGCTACTCGCTGCTGCTGCTGCTGCTGCAGTTGTCGGCTGCTACAGCTCGCTGCAGCAGCTGCTACAGCCCGCTGTTGCTGCTGCATGTTGCTACAGCTGCTGCGTGCTGCGTCTACTGCCTGCTGCTACTGCGGGCTGCTACAGTCGGCTGCTGCTGCGGGCTGCTGCTGTTGCTGCACGCTGTTGCTGTTGCTGCACGCTGTTGTTGCTGTTGCTGCGAGCTGCTGCTGCTGCGGGCTGCTGATGCTGCTGCTGCGAGCTACTGCTGCTCCTGCTGTGAGCTGCTGCTGCTACAGGCTGCTGCGAGTTGCTGATTTTGCCTGCTGCTGCTGGTGGTGCCAGTCACTACACCTGGGTGACGTTGCCGCGTGCGTCGTCGCCCACAGACGGCAGACGCCGCCTGCCGCTCACCTCCTCGCGTCACGCGTGGGGGTCAGTGCTGCCGAAAAAATTTCGGCAGCATTTCCCCTGGCCCAGTGGCCTTGGGAAAAATTCTGACGCCGCCACCAGGAGGGTCAATGCTGTCGGAAAAAATCCGGCAACATCCTTGCTCTTGCGCGTATGGGAGGTCCGCCGGCGTTGTCTGGCACCTGTTCGCCAGTCTTCTGCTGCTGCTGCTACGCTCTGGCTTTGATACCAAAAAGGAAACTATGCAACAGGTTGGGGCAGCAGCGTTGTTGATGCAACGTGCGGGCTTCCACGCTCGTTGCTTAAGTCAGCTGCCCCCTCAGTCTGCTGCTCTAGAGTCGAAGTCTAGAAGCTCTGGGTTTTGTTACTCCGAAACGCGCGCGCCAGAGTTAGCACCAGAAAGCAGCTGAAAACTGATGATGTCTGATTAGGAATGAAGAATGAACAGCAATGGGGGACCCCTCCAAGTTCTAGCCCCCCCCCAGCTCTGTAGAGCTTGTTACTCAGTTCATCAGCCAATCAGAAAATAGCTAATTTCAGGCTGGCAGGTTTTCTTGGTGAGGCCTTCCAGACGGCCGACAGCCCAAAACCCGGGCGTCGTCCGTTTTGCCTGAAAACTGGACCATACGATAATACCGACGCTCCGAACGCAGCCGTGTGGTCAGAATCTGCTAGAAAAATAGTAGCGAGGAGTTATGGAAGCCTGAACCTAGGCTGTGCCCACGATGGTTTATGCTGCCAAACAGGGCCATGCAACATGCAACTGGGACCCTAGGCAGCGCATGACGACGCAGACACGACAGTACGCGTTGGACGCATGCTGACAGCAACTGCGGTGGCAGTGACTGCCGGCAGCGCGACCGCCGAGGAGGCCTGCCGATGGAGCTGAACACGTCGCCGGAGAGAGGGGGCTCCAGCGAACTGCGAGACGACCTCAGTGTGCGTCCGCTCCATCGGACGACACTCCATCAGCGTTGAGTCTCGCCGTCAGTTATCTGCACGCCGATGTACACAAGCCGGGAGGACACAACAGAGCACAATGAGCGCAAAAACCAACAGTTGCTTATGAGTGAAGTCTGAGGACACAAATGTATCAGTCATTGAGGCAGTGCCCACCGTATCAATGCTGATGACATCAATTGGTCAGCAGCCGCTGAAGACGTTGGACTTGTCAATATTGCGGGAGCTTGTCGATTTCATGGACTACCTTGAATACATTGGTTCCCTCATGTTTAGGCCACAAATTTGTGAGGAGATTTCGCCTTTGCTATCAACATCTTCGTGCAGATTTCACGAAACCCGCGGTTGCAACACTTGGAGGTTGCCCTCAGTGTGATGTGTTACGCGCTTCTCATGGTGCATGTGGGTTACAATTATGACATACAGTTGTGAGACGTACTGAATGGGTTCACAGAAATTGACAATGATGATACCCACAGCCGTTCACCATCCTCGTTGGTTGAATAGCAATACCAAAAATGGTAAGCAGGAATGCATACTCCAACAAAGCCAAGTACATCAAACTTGACAAATAACATATTTCAACTGTCTGGATGTGGAAATTATTGTAGCATTTTTTCCATCGTAGTACATTGCGCAAACCAAAGCACCAAGGCCACAACAGAGTACAATGGTGTGCAACACACATGCACGAACAACATCAATACATAAATTTATTTTATGTGTGAGAGTATTGCAATTGGTGATGTAAGCATCTTCTAGGTAGATACGGGACTATATCATGCCAGTTTGTCANGGTAAGCAGGAATGCATACTCCAACAAAGCCAAGTACATCAAACTTGACAAATAACATATTTCAACTGTCTGGATGTGGAAATTATTGTAGCATTTTTTCCATCGTAGTACATTGCGCAAACCAAAGCACCAAGGCCACAACAGAGTACAATGGTGTGCAACACACATGCACGAACAACATCAATACATAAATTTATTTTATGTGTGAGAGTATTGCAATTGGTGATGTAAGCATCTTCTAGGTAGATACGGGACTATATCATGCCAGTTTGTCAACCAATGGAGTCATTAGCATCGTCTTTCAGAGTGCCACAAATGATGTTGACCTCTTGTAAGCTTTGAAGTGGTTAAAAAGTAGTTTCGGAAGAAAGTAATGAATTTTTTTAGGAAAATTCATTCTATCATTCGTTCCGTGAGGCACGAGAGGGACGCTCACAAAAGAAGCATACCATAAATCCATAAAAACTATAAACAAAATGTTTTTGCGATGCTTGGCATGTAGATATGATGCTAGAGTACAATCATCTACTACTTCCACATATGACATTTAGCGGCATTCAAAACACAACGTATTACGAAATTGCTCCAACTCTTGTGGCACATGTGCTACATTCTCACGATGAGAAATCTAGGTGGAAGAAAGCTATCCCACACTGTAAGAAGACATGGATTTAGAAAGAATGATCTACTTGTAGATGGCACTGGGTGTTCTACTTGTCCACATATCATGTTTGACAAAGAAGACCATTTAACTTCAGTAGGTGGGGTACAGCCTCTTCATTAAGGAAGTGACATGATGGCATTGGAGAAGAAAGTGACCCTTTTAAATGTACTTCCCCATTTCATTGACTTTGCTACAATCAAAATTTGGTTTCATGCTTGATTTTATATTTGTATCTATGGGATGCCCCTTGGAAGATAAACAAGGGAATTCTTTGCATTTAATAATGTGTGGTTCATCTCGAATGTTTTTCTTTTTCACACGCGTGAAATGAGGGTGGTTTCTTACACGAACTAGTATCTGAAAATGGTGTTTCATTGAAGAAAACACCATGCAAATTCTTATTTCTACGATTCAAGTCCACAAGTACCACACTAAGACTATTCTTAATAAAGCAATTACCAGTACCACTATGTTAACATGTACAATCATGAGGTCCACAAGTTTGTGCTTTTAATATCAAGGGATCTCGCCTCTGAAGCCGATAGAGGACTTCTATTCATTGAAAACACCCCCTTTAATTGTGAGCGCCATGTGAAATCATGAGAAGTTCTTAACATGGTTGAGCCAAATCAGTGATTTTTTACAATATCTTGGTTTGTTCATTTGAACATCTAGTTTCCTTTGCATTGAATACATGTTTGAAATGTTTCTTCTGTTTTCATCTCTGGTGGTATGGAAAATGTTCTACGACAGGAAAGAGGTCACACCATGAGATGAAACATGAAGTTGCATTAGTGGTTCCACACCAATCAGGTTAAATTTTCCAATGAACATCAACTCCTACAACATACATCATAGCATTAGCACCAACATAGTAGATAAGGGGAAGAGGGAAACATATCACAAGGTGATTCCTTGCTTGAGTTAACAACACAAGGAAGCGAATGACCTAATCATATGCCATAGGAGAAAAACGCAAATTCATGCTTTTGTATCATTTTAGGTGGTCACCATGATAGTGTTAATGAAAGTTTTTTTTTTTTAAGAAATGAGAGTGGCAAAACCCTTAGCTACATTGGCATTGAAAAAAAAGATATCAGTGTAAACATATGCGATATCGTATGCTAGGACGACTAGTACAGCTCTCAAAACTACACAAATGGATTTGACTTCATGTACAACATACCATTGTGCTACCCATGTTTGTCTAGAAGAATAATTCTAATTTTGCACATGAACACATGTGAAAACATCTTCCTGATAGGAAAAATGCCTTCATGTTCTTCACCAATCATGTTTCTTATAAAGTGTGGTGACACTGGTGTTCTTACCTAAAATGCACTTCTCAACTATCTGAGCACCCGCAGAGTAAGGTGCCATGAAGCAACTGCTCGAGCCATCGACATGAGCGACCAATGCTTACCATCTCACAGTTTAAGATGAAAGCATGGCAAGGGCCTTACGAGACTTGATATCTAACCCTTGGATGAATTTGGGAGGCAGGGTCTAAACATAAAGGGTGATAGAAGAATCAGGTACAAAACTTTGACTTGGGGAAAATTGGGTGAATCTGATGAGCACTTACTTGTAGAAACAAATGAGCTAATATGAGTTACAATACAGTATGGCATACTTGCAAGATTACTACTACTAGCAAATGCATCTTTGTGATGCATAAAAATCGACTACATTTGTACATGAAAAAAAATTGAAGTAGCATAGGTATGTTCCGTGTAGTAACACTTTCATCCCTTTGCATCAGTCCAAAAGAAATCATGTTTTTAATAAAAAACAATGTCAATTGTGAAATAGCCACCTCAATTGAAACAATGTGTTGAACACAGCAAATATCACAAGCTTGAGAGTGGATAAGCTATGTTATTGACTCAATGTCCTTGCTCACAATGTTATCCAACATTTGCAACAATATGTTGATTGTATGAATGCTTTTGTAGCCACATCAAATGTTCAAATGGTTCATCTTATGTGGATTTTTTTTTTGGCTTCCTCTCCAGAGTGCATGGACATTCAAGACATCATTATCTCAAACATTTAAAGGTCAAATTTTAAAAACTGAACAAGCCTTCTTCGAGGTGGCCTTGGGCCATCTTTTTCAAAAACTTCACTTTAAAACCTGCATGTCACATGTTCCTTCTTTTCTAGTGGTCCTCTGATGAGTAACTGGGAGAACCATCATGTGGTAAAGGTCACAAGCCTTAATGCATCTATGTTCAAATCACTCGAGAGCTCGTATGCACTTACTAAACGCACCATACCATATCCACCATGAGATCCTTAGTCAAAGATGATGGAATGAGGCCTCGTATTCTCTTCGCATTTGACCCGTGCCATGAAATCAGGGCCCTTCATTCAGATGAATTTCATCCTTTGATGACAACGAGAATCAGTTATTCAGGTGAAGCAAAGCACAAGAACAATGGCGTAGGCCACATCATGCCAAACATGCCCCCTCCACCCTTCCCCCGGCCTTCCTTCTCTATATCTTGCAAGATTCTTAGTGAATTCCGATCCCAATAGAGGGAATCTCCTTGAGAATACCCCCAAACCGCGGTTTATTGACTCACATACCCATTTGCAAGTTTACATGACATGAAATCCATTCAAGTGTCATTTGAACCACTGCATAAGCATTGGGAAAAGTCTATACCCCTCAATTTTTTACTCGTGTAGGAAGCACAAAAGGAATAATGCATGGGAATTCATGATGGAATTTGAAGGTAATTCCTTGTTGTACTTTTGCTACCCACGCTCTACATTTGTTACATCCACCTACTCCATCAGCATGACGTGTACACTACATGCAACATGTAATTGAAGGTATGTATTATGAGAGATGAACACATCTCTCAGGATTTCAGTGTGGGAACGATGTAGCCTATTTGATGCACCTAGTAGTAATGATTTGAGCACGTTTAACGATGCAGATTCCTTTCCTCTTAACTTTGATTCTAACCAGAGAAAAACATTTTTTGTAGATAAGTTAAGATACAAAAAGAGAAACCTTGATTCTCCTAGAAATAACCAAAGTCACGAAGAATTGCAAGTTGACTTGGCACTCACCATCAGATTCAGTTGAGGGATGCTCTACATCCTAATGATTTGTTCAACCTTGCTTGATGGTCACATGATCTAGTGGCCATGTGAAAACTTCTTGGATGAATGCAAAACTCTATGTCTCAAAACAGAATTCCTAGGCTCGTATATCTACCATGCGGTTTTCTCAATGCCATAGGTAAGAAGGTATTCGCGTTTGCGGATAGTCACTCCATGACCAGTGAATTTTCTGGTACTCATAATGTAATTTTATTGGTACCTTTTGGGATACGCCCACTCGTTGACCCAAGGATTCAAGGATGGGAAATGGAACACGGAGGTAGTGAATATGCTTCTGGTTAGTAACTTGTTGTAATGACTTCTCCATGATAAGTTGTGGGACATGAACATGAACTAAATGCTGTGGTAATGGTTCATTTATGCTAGCAAGGAACCCATGGTCGCGATGGCAAAGCCTTCAAAGTGTTCTGCCAACATCCTTGCTCATTGTTGACTATCATTTTGAATTGTGAATAAGATAAATCATATTATTAAGCACACACCAATATCTCTTACAGGCCAATGGCAACTCTAGTCCAAATTCCATCCATTGAAACAAGAGAGGTATAAAGGTTCAAGTTGGTTATGGAAAAAGTAAACCACTAAATGATGTGGGGAGTAAAAAGTCATAGTAAAGTAGGTGTAGTCAAATTAGAAATATGCTCTCTTATGATGTGCATGTTAGTTGCAAGTACATCATTTGCTCCATCCTCAGTATCATCATCTTCAAAAGCAAGAGCAGCACCAGTGACATCATTTGCATCAGAAACATCAGGTTCATTGTTAGTATCGACATCTTCAATTGCATCTGGTGAATCAGCATTTTCTGCACCTTCACCAGCATCATCTGCTCTAGGTTTTGCATCAGTTCCATCTGATGCATCAGCAACATCACCTACATATTTTACAGAATCACCATGTGGAGCACCAACTGCATGTGCTACATGACATCATCTATAGCATTGGCGGCATCAACTATGTTTGCTACATCGCCAGCACTGGCTTCATCAATAGTACTAGGTGCACTAGTTCTATCATCCATATTGACGTCATTGACACCATTAGTTGGAAATTAATTAGGGCATGTAAGCCCATGAAAACAAAAACATGAGCTCTGTGTGTGATTGCAATGCAAAACGCCAATAATATGTCTAAGTCCGGAACACATAATATGAAAGATCAAGGCCAGAGTACAAATGAGCCCCTAGTGGGCTTATGTAGGAGCACCGGCACTAGCAGCTAGCCGCACCGGGCCCCGTCAACCCCGCTGAACCCAAACAAGTCAGCGGGGAGAACACACTGCATACACCATGAGAAAAACAAAGTTGGTCTCCTCAAGGCACAGGAACAGCTCTCCAAGTGCCCGGGTCTCCACCAACGAGAAAATATGAGCAGTGCTAGAAACACTCAAAATTGGCGTCCAAACATTACAAACGGCTTTCCGAACATCGGAAGTCCTACTATAACCATCGGGTCTCCTCATCGCACCGGTACAATCCACCGGGTGCGCAGGTATCAACCCACCGAGAAAACTCTCCAAGGTCCCGACAAGCCCACAGGGCTGCCAAAACGCATTGACCGCGTCTCGCCGGCGCTGTCATAGATGCTAGAGAAGTTTTGGGACAATCCAAAGGCCCTTCGTGTCATCACGCCCTCCTTTATCATATACCACAAATGTGGGTACATGGGTAATCCATCGGCCTCGGTCGTGACAGGTGGAAGCCACACAAACCAACATTCCCTCTGGCTGAGATAGCCGTCAACACCAGAACAAATGAACGAAGGCATGAAACAACAATGTTTGCCAAACCACAATCTGCACCAGTCAACCATACACACACACACACACACACACACACACACACACACATCTGCTTCCCATCCACACACAAAGGCTAGGTTCGGTGTCTCCCTAGAGCATAATGAAGGTCACAAGGTATCCTCACNTGGCTGAGATAGCCGTCAACACCAGAACAAATGAACGAAGGCATGAAACAACAATGTTTGCCAAACCACAATCTGCACCAGTCAACCATACACACACACACACACACACACACACACACACACACACACACACACACACACATCTGCTTCCCATCCACACACAAAGGCTAGGTTCGGTGTCTCCCTAGAGCATAATGAAGGTCACAAGGTATCCTCACGACACTGGTACATCCCACCATGTGTTGGGGTCTTGACCATGAGAGGAGTCATGCACAGAATACACAAGTCAGAAGACAAGAGGGTCTCCACGTGACACTGGCAGTGCCAGTGCTCGAGTCGCTACCACTACGAGTAATCCAACAAGTGTCCGTATACCCGCCACAATAGCATCATCAACCAACACACATGATCATAGGGGGATCTCCTCGTAACACGGGTGCAACTCACCACGTGTCCGGGTCCCGACCACTATGAGCAATCCAGCTCTCATGCACATGCCACACGTAGTATAGCCACACACCAAGACACACGATCACATGGTCCCCTCGTGACACTGGTACACCCACTAAGTGTCCGGGTCTCAACCAACAGAGTGCTACCATCCACATGTATTTGTGCAGGCACGTGGCACGGACCACACGCCGGCTACTATAGTATGCTCATAGCAGAGTATGGACCCCTCGCCATGCATCTCCCATGACGTCGTGTCAGGTCGAGGTCCACACAACACTCCCCCTGGACAGATGAACTCGGCGACGATGTCCTCGATGGAGATGCTAAAGCGTAACTAAACAGATCCTAGGCGATAAGCCATATGACCTCTTATCACACAAAGATAGCTCCCCCTATCACGCACGAGTCTGCTCCCACCCTCAAAGACGAAGTGGTGCCTCTGGCTACGACACCTCACATTGCTCCTACACCACCTGGAGTGCACCAGTCCTTGCGTGAATACCAAGGGTCCCAACTCACATTCTCTCCTCTCTCCGCTCTGCCGCGATACATCTATGTACACCAGAGGAAAGGGAATGGACGAGCACCACTCAAGCATGGATGAAGTGGCGGAGCTGACCTCTGAGGTGGGATAGAGCACCCTGAAGCACAAGGGTGCACTGCCACAAGAGGAGGGCTGGAATGACGAATCGTACCACCACTCATGGATGAAGGTGACGATGGAGCAACTGAGATGGGTGGATGAAGGTGTGAGATGGCACCAACAGAAGGATGAGCGATGACGAAGTTGACAAGAACGAGAATGGAGGATACGAAAAGCATGCTCGCCTCTCCTGTGGTAGTCTCTCCACCGGATGTCATACTCAGAGCTGGTACATGATCCTCCCAAAGTATGGGTGTGCAAGATCCTGATAGTGGAAAGCTATGGTCGATAGCAGTGGTGCTCTAATGCTCTGACAGTCACTCCCGCGCTGTCATCACCTTGTGCGGTAACATCTCTACACGCTCTTGAAATTCAACGTAATCTGCCTCAGACATGTGGAGGTGGCCCATGTCTGTCTCGCATAGGATCAATTCTGTCTCACTAGCTGTTGGACACGCACACTATAGAACTCGCAAGTACAGCTCCATCTACATCTCTGCTACTAAAGACAAAGGATCTGGTGCTATTGCATCCTCCTTGGGGTAAACCAAACTTGCAACGTGCTGATACGCTAGAACATCGGACGTAGCTGCAGGTGTTGCATCCACACCACTGCTCGTGTATCTCATACAAGGAGAAATGAGCAGTTGCGTGCCGGGAGAGAAGGAGAAGGAGGAGTCGTCAGAGTCCAAGGAGCATGTGGAAATTTCATCTGTGCAGGTACTACCACTCTCAGCGTCAATATGATCAGTAGAGTCACCAACACATGAACACGAGAGGGCATAACTCAGCTCCTGCTGACGAGGTGACTCCATCGGCGTGGTCGGATCTGGTCCACTATCCTTGACTGCCGGTGTAGTGGACACAATTGTGCAAGACTCTGGCTCGACGATGCCTTTCAAGGCCACCAGCAAGCGTAGGTGGTGCTCACGCACTGTCTCACCGGGAAGATTGGTCACTATCACCTGCTTGATAATGGAGCGAGGACCGCCATATGACTCCATTATGTGTGTCGCTGCTCCGCCATGTTTATGGAAACTCGTAAACTCTAGGAAGATAGGCGACTCCTCACGCTATAGCTCGTCCTCAGGTAGCGTCGATAACATGGTGGAGCGTGCCGTGTCTGTTGTAGCACATGTCCCAGTGACATCTCTCAAAAACGTTGCTTTCAAGAATGCCTCAACCTCTACGAGACAAGCCGGCCGACTCCGCTCATGCACTGCGATCGTTGCCCGTCTGGTGTCAGCCTCATATACCAACGCCCCCGGAATTCCATATGGGGCATCCCAATTTTGAACAATACTCCTGTGCCATTGCCGGGTCGCTACCGGTCCAAGTCACGAGTGGCACCGCCCAAACATGTGGAACCTGCACTCCATCTGATGCAACCTGCTGCTGCAGAACGTCCGGCTCCTGCCCCAGCGTAGATGTCAACCTCGATGAAATGCATGTCTCAAGCACTGCAACCTCCGTTAGACTGGTGTGATCCTATTGCACACACTCCACCAAAATTCCAGTAGACGCATACCAATGCGTACAAGACTCTTTTGCCACCGTCGGGCCGCCATCGGTCCGAGCCGCGAGTGGCACGGCCCTAGGACGCCGTGCCTGCGCTCCTCTAGATGTTACATGCTATTACAGGAGATCTGGATGTAGCCCAGACGTGGAAGTCAAGCTCGATGACACGCAAGTCTCCACCATGAACGCCATGTCTAGATCACACTCCATGTCACGTGCTGTCATCATGTCATCTTAATGTGCTTGAGCCGATGCTCGGGCACCACGATAAGGCGCGAGTGCGAATCCCATCGCTATGGTCACAATAGGCAATATCCGTTGATCACACTTCCCCTAAGGTACAGCAACGGAAGCCAAAAAGGTGGAGGATGGAGCAAAACTGGCGTGAGCACGACGTGCAGAGCGCTGATGTCGAGGCCACGTGCACACACGGCTCGAATGAGTGCATGAGGATATGTCATCTCGAGGTGACATCGTGGTCACAGGAGAGTGGAGGATTGAAAGGATGGTGGCAGCTTGGTACTCGCCGGCAAGTGGAGCTGAAGGGACACCATCGGATGAGGAAGGAGGAAAGGATGAAGGAGATGAGATCAAGGAGGCCATCAACAATCTAGTAACAGACGCACGCTCGGTGACGACAAGGTCACAAAGCCGTTGCACCATCTTCCTTAGGTCGTGGATCTCGGTGAATATGGTTGCCAAAGGACCAGCTACAGAATATACCAACACTGTCAAATCCGCATGTTGTGGAGGACGCATGCTCGGAGGAGGCTGAAGCCAAGGTGGATGCCAGCCGCGAGGGCACGTCCAGCAGTGACACCAACCATGATGCCCATCACCATAGTAGTAGCAAGCAAACATACAGTGCGCCTGCTCAGATTTCTATGCACTCATCTCGTGCGCCGGACAATCAATAGGTGCCGAGGGCACCTACTCCTGGTGGTAAACACCAACCCACAAAAGAGGATGAAACTGCCACCCTTGTAGGTTACGGCATCGGGGTCAGCAAGTGTGATCAGACGTGACGAGCTGCACAAGCAGAGCACGCCGGGAGAGGGGAGTCTGACCAGTTGCGACTACTGGTGTTGTCATCACTACAAGAGAAAAACCTGCTCCAAGAACACAAGGTTTGGCGGCTGCACGTATGGCTGCTGCTCTAAGTAGTAGACAACCATGCTCTTGGAGATGGATAAACCCGAATACGCCGTCGATCCTTCGGTCGAAAGTGCGGAGACCAATCTACAGGCCTTAGAAAGACGCCGGTCCACGACACGTCTCGAAAAAGAAGTCGTCGCTGATGATAGTCTGCTGTCGGGTGGGAAGGGGATATTGCAAGCACTCCTTCAACTACTCCGTATTATGCAGTCATCGCCATTCCACCGCCACTGAGGCTATTGTCGCGGAAGCTGCTGTTGCTGTTGTGGATGCTTCCACTACGATTGATGTTGTGGCGGTTGCTTGATGGTTTGCGTCTGCGTTTGTCAAGGCAACTGTTTAAAGATTCTTTTAACTGTTGTTTTATTTGCTTTTCCCTTCTCGCCCTCGCCCCTATTTCTTGTTTTTGTTTTTCTTCACCATTTGCTTTTAGGAACACCCCCTTCGTGTTTTTTTCACGCGTCCCCCCTATTCTTGATTGCCCCTATTTTGGGGCAATGGAGGAAGTAAAGGAGGGGGGCGCGCACGCTCGCTTGCTCCCTCGCTGATGCGAGCGAGCAGGTGGGTGGGAGCAAGTGAATGGAGGGTGGAATGGTCAGCCCCTCTCTCGTCGTCGGCACCCTCCGTCGGTCGGCCGACAGGGCCGACAGGGTCGACGGGGCTCACGGGGCCGACGGGTCCCCTCCGACGGGGCCCCCCTCATGGGGCTCGAGGGTGCCCATCCGAGGGGGGGGGCTCAGAGGAGGGTTGCGAGGTCCTCCTCGCTTCAGTAGCAGCAACTCCAGCGGCAGGTGCAGCTGCTGTAGTTACTGTTGTTGTTTGTGGTTCTACTGCTAGTTCTGCTCTACACACCAGCTACTACTGTTAATTGCTGCTGCCGCCGCTATTAATGTTGCTGTGCGTCGCCACTACTAGTGCTTCTGTGCATCGCTATTGCTTGTTGCTCCCGCCGCTGCTGATGCTACTCTTGTGTGCCGCCACTACTACCGTTGCTGCTGCTGTTGCTACTAATGCTAGGCGGCACAGCAATTGTCATTGCTACTACTGCTTGCTGCTATTGTAGCTTCTGTGCGCCGTCGCCGCTGCTACCGCTGCAGCTGCTGGTGCTCTGCGGTAGAGTAGTTGCGGTTGTTGCTCCAGTTGCAAGCATAGCTACTATGAATGTTGCTGCCTGCCACTGCTGGTGTTGCTACCGCCGATGCTGCTGTTGATATGAGAGGCTACTCTACCGCCACTCCGCCTTCCGCACGCACATCAGCTACTTCTGCTGTTGCTGCTACTACTGCCCTACTATTGCTACTGCAGCTGCCGCTGTTGCATCTCTGCGCTGCTCACCGCCCCTTTGGTGATCACGTGCAGTCAATTCGCGCTCCCTCACGTTGCTTCCAACGTAGCGCCACGTGGCGCGTTCTCTCTGCGTTCACTGCTACTGCTTTTGCTGCTCATACACCCCCTTGTCCTTTGATATCAGGTTGGAAATTAGTTAGGACATGTAGGTCCATACAAACACAAACATAAGCTATTTGTGTGACGACAATGCAAAATGCCAAAAAAATGGCTAAGTCTGGAACGTATGATATGAAAGAACAAGGAGAGAGTACAAATGAGCCCCTAGTGGGCTTATGTTGGAGCACCGACATCTAGCCACACCAAGCCCCGTCACCCCCGTTGACCCCAAACGAGTCAGCGGGGAGAACACACATATACACCACGAGAACAACAAAGGTGGTCTCCTCGAGGCACCGGAATAGCTCTCCGAGTGCCCGAGTCTCGACTAGTGAGAAAATACGAGCAATGCTAGAAACACTTGAAATTGGCGTCCAGACATCACAAACAGCTTTCTAGATAACGAAAGCCCTACTATAACCATTGGGTCTCCTCGTTGCACCGGTACATTCCACCGGGTGCATGGGTCTCAACCCTCCGAGAACACTCTCCAAGCTCCCGACAAGCCCACATGTGTGCTGGAACACATTGATCGCATCTCGCCGGCGCTGTCATAGATGGTGGAGACGTTTCGGGACACTTTGGAGGCCCGTCGTGCCATCACGCCCTCCTTTATCATATACCACAAACTGGGTGGGTATTTGGGTAATCCATCGGCGTCGGTCATGATGGGTGGAAGCCACAAAAAACCAACAGCATCTGCCACATCGGCAGCATCAACTCCTAGTCATCCTTGTTTGAGATACTGAGTTGAGGAGGACAAAGTTTGCTACCTCATCAATGAGCAGCAGGGGACTTATGTCACTACCATCCAAGCGACAGTGTTTGATAATACCCCTACACCACACGATGTACTTGGTAACCTCTTTACTCGGGACATGGGAAGGAGTGACTTCATAAACATTGTTAGAGTGTGTAAGCTGAAGGATGCAGATTTGTGGCTACATGTACTACAGAGCACGCTAGCCGAGCTTCTCACTAAGGGTTGTAGTGGACACAGCTCAGATGGTTATAAGTCAAGCTCCATCGCGCCCTCAGACAGTGTCTCACAAGATGGGGATCCTGAGGTAGTGAGCACTAATGACACCCTTGACAGCTTTCAAAGATCCTTCAACTCATCCCCATCCTTCAAACTTGCACCTAGACCATCCCTCTTCATCTTCGAGCCCAGCATGCCTCCTATCTCAAAGGTTGACACGCATCCACGTTCTACAGGCAAGTATCTGTCCTAGACCAAGGACATGTGGGGATTTGCCTCTCCAAGAGGCGCGGTACTTGCAGTCACTCTGCTTCGGGTTGTAGAGATGGAGGTGGAGGTGCTACTTGGGACCTCTCGAAGTACCCAGATGTTGGGGGTTCATCCTCTCTCTCGTCTTTCGGCCATGGAGCATTTGGTAGCATCTTGTACACTCTGTAGTTTGTCAGTGTCATAAGAGTTATACCCACCACCGTGCCTGTTGGGATCTCTGGCAGCCTCTACGTATGTGAGGTGAGACTGGCCTTCTCTTCTCACACCACTCTTGAGGTGGTCATGGCCGCCGTATAACAGTACATGAGTGAGTTGTGCACATGGTGCCTACAATCTGTACAGCAGATTGAGGCAGCAGCGTTGTTGATGCAACGTGTGGGCTTCCACGCTCGTTGCTTAAGTCTGCTGCCCCCTCAGTCTACTGCTCTAGAGTCTAAGTCTGTGAGCTCTGGGTTTGCTACTCAGAGATGCGCGCACCAGAGTTAGCGCCAGAAAGCACCTGAAAACTGGAAGTGACTGATTAGTGATCAAGAATGAACAACAATGGGAGACCCCTCCAAGTTCTAGCTCCCCCCCAGATCTGTAGAGCTTGTTACTCAGATCACCAGCCGATCAGAAAATAGCTCTATTTTCAAGCAGACAGGTTTCCTCGGTGAGGCCTGCCAGACGGCCGACAGCCCAAAACCTGGGCGTCATCCGTTTTGCCTTGAAACTGGACCATACCATGACATAGACGCTGCGAACGCAGCCGTGCGGTCAGAAACAGCTAGAAAAATAGTAGCAAAGAGTTATGACTGCCCAAACCCGGGCAGTGCCTACGCTGGTCCAATGTGCCAAACAGTGCCCCGCAATATGAAATATGGACCCTAGGCAGAGCATGACGCAGTAGACACAACAGCACAGTCAGATCCAGCACCACAAGCACGCAGACAACCTCTACAGAGCAAGTGACCACCGACGGCTCGACCGCCAAGGAGGCATGCCGATGGAGCTGAGCACGTTGACGTAGGGAGTAGGCTCCAACGAAGTGCGAGTAGGCCTCATCGTACATCGACTCCACCGGACGACACTCCAGCAGCGTCAAGTCTCACCGTTAGTCATGTGCACACCAATGTACACAAGCCGGAAGGCCACAACAGAGTACAATGAGAGACGTAGAAAAACCAACACTCCCCCATGACTCACAAGCGCAGTGCACATGGGCGGGCAGCATCACATGCGACGGACGAACTCCCCTAGGGCACATGGATACAGAAGCAAGGACAAAGGGTGCTACTCACGGACGCACGTCGACTAAACCCGTAGCCTTCTTAAATGAGTCACGCTTGAGTGCCTTGGTCAAGAAGTCAGCCAACTGTCGTGCTATCTCGACCCACACAATGCTGATGCTACCGTCATGCAACAACGAACACACATAGTGATACTCAACATTGATGTGCTTTGAGCGTATATGATTCACGCCGTCATCGTCGGCGATGACCATGGCACTCCCATTGTCACAATGCAACGTGATGGACGCGACGGGCTGACGCAGCTCGCACAACAGGTGACGTAGCCACACGCTCTCACATGCGCCTGAACCAAGGGCTAAGTACTCTGCCTCAGTAGTGTTGCGTGCAATGCACCCGTGCATTCCAGTACGCCACGACAGCGCTGTGCTGCCAACCAGAAAGATCGAGCCTGTACGGCTCTTACTGTCAGGACTGCCGTCCTAATCACTGCGGGTGTAGCCCACCGCGACAACATACAGATGTCGGCGGAACATGAGACCTCGCCATGGAGTCGAGACGACATAACGCAGTACTCGGATCGCAGCCTCAAAGTGGAGCTGATGCGGTTCCTGAGAGAACTAAGCTAGGAGGTTGACGGCAAACGTGATGTCTGGACGCCAGGAACATCAGTGACCCGATGACGCACAAATACGCGGTCACGTCTACTGGCTCCCCCACCATAGTTGGATCGGATTTTTTGAGCATCGCCTCACCGTCGGGCAACATGGGTGAGGATGCTCTCGGCACGAGGGACAAGTCCTCAGAGAAGCGTCCGGACAGAGTGCTGACGTAGGCAGCCGGATGGACATGCAGTATGCCATCGGAGCGATCATGCTGAAGTTCCATGCCTAGAAAGATTCGAGCTGGCCCGAAGTCTTTCATCTGGTAGGCGGCATGCAGCAGGTCCGTGACCCGCTGGATGGCAGCCGCATCCGGTGATGCAATGAGCACGTAGTCGACATAGACCAAGACGGCAACGAGCGTCTGACCTTGCGGGCTAATGAACAGTGCGGGAACGGCAGAGCTGCGAAGGAGGCTGCCGCTCAGAAGTGTACGACTGATTTCCTGTTTCCAGCAGTGCGGTGATTGCTTCAAGCCATAGAGGGCTTTCCGCAGCTTCCAGACCTTGCCAGAGCAGTTGTCGAAGCCTGGGGGCTGCACCATGTACAGCTCCTTGCCCTCCAGTGAGCCATGGAGGAAGGCGTTGCTCACATCCATCTGATGTAGTTCCCACCCATGCTGTGCAACCAGGCTGAACAATGCGCGGCTTGTGGAGAACCGACTGACCGGTGCAAAGATCTGGTCATAGTCGGTCCCAGGTATCTAAGCAAACCCCTTGGCCTTGAGACGGGCTTTGTACTTGTCCAGAGACCCGCTTGGCTTCCACTTCCACCGTAGAACCCAATTGGCGCCGATGGCCTTGCGGCCCAAAGGAAGGTCAACGAGCTCGTAGACGTGATATTGCCGGATAGCAGCTAGCTCGTCGGCGCACGCCGCTTCCCAGTGTGCATCCTTGAGAGACGCCCAAGCCTTGCGCAGGATGGCTGTGTCCTCTAGTTGCTCAGTGTGGTGGACTATGAGGGCATGCGCATTCCGTGCCCCTGGTGGCAGCTGCATGAGTGCGGTCGCAATGGCATACCAGTGTTTCTGATGGAGCAAGGCATAGTCCAGAGCCGACCCTGGATGTAGGTCCGCAATGACTGACAGTGTGGCCAAACCAAGTGCCTTGGTGCCGAGGTCCCCACTCACGACCGTGGGAGTGGAGCCACGTCTCCAAGGTAGTAGATCTGCATCTCCCCCAGGGGGTCGTGGGGTGAGAGGTAGTGCAGAGATGGCTTGAGTGCTAACTGTCAAGACCTTAGGTCTGAGACTCCCGCCTGGACTGCGTGTGTAGCGAGCCGACACGGATGGGGGAACTTGCTCTGAGGGGCCGACAGACGCAGGTGGGGCGGCTGGCCCGGAGGGGCCGGCAAAGACAGATGGGGCAGCCGGCCCTGAGGGGCTGGCGGACACGGACGGGGCTACCGGCCCAGAGGGGATGGCGGACACGGACGGGGTAGCCGGCCCTGAAGGGCTAGCGGACACTGACAGGGCAGCCGGCTCTGAGGGGGTGGCGGCCACGGATGGGGCAACCGACCCTGAGGGGCTTGCGGACACGGGCAGGGAAGCCCGCCTCGAGGGGCTGGCGGACACGGACCGGGCAGCCGGCTCTTAGGGGCTAGCGGACAGAGAAGGGGCAGCCGGCCCGGAGGGGCTGACGTCCACCGACGGGAACGCCGGACCTGAGGGGCTGGCGGCCACAGACGGGGAAGCCGGCCCTGAGGGGCTGGCGGTCACAGACGGGGCGGCCGGCGAAAGTGGGTCCGTGGACGCAGGCGATGGACCACCCGGACGCCGGAAGACGGAGGACAGACTCACCACTCCCCCACGTGACGCGAGGAACATCGACGCGCCTGAGCGAATGAGGTCACGGGGAAACATGTTTTAAAAGAAGAGGGCATCCCGGGACTCGACAATGCAATGACGAGCGGGATCCCAAAATCGTCAGGCTTTCGTCTGACGGGAGACGTCGAAGAAGGTGCACGGGCGATTTCGAGGGTCGAGATTGCCACCTTGGTGTGGGGCGGACAACCAAACGATGGCGACGTAGCCCCAGACACGGGCTAGACGCAAGTCGGCGCGTTCTCCACATCAATGCTGGCATGGGTTGGATTGACGAGGAATGGGTCCATGGGGAATTTGGTTCCAGACCCATGTCATGTAGGTCATGGCCTCAAAGTAGAAGCCGTCAGAGGCGCCGGATTCCACCCGCATGGTACGGATGGCGTTGGCCATGGTGTGGTTCAACCGCTCAAAGACTCCGTTCTGGGCGGGCGTGTACGCCGTCGACGTCTCATGATGGACACCACAGGAGGCAAGGAAACGGGTGGTCTCCTCCAAAAACTAGCCCCCGCGGTCTGAACGGAAGCGACGGAGGGAGCGACCACACTCGCGTTCAGCGCGGACAAGCCACTCTCGAATGGTGGGTGCGACGGCGCTTTTCTGCCGCAGGCGGAAAACCTAGCGATAGCGAGAGTAGTCGTCTGTAAGGGTCAGAACGTAACGACTATGCTCAACGACAGACTCTGTTGTGATAGGACCCATGACGTCAGAGTGGACGAGGTCGAGCGGGGCGGACGCTCGAGAGGGGGTAGTTGGAGCGGTGCATCTTGTCTTGAGCGCAATCAGTGCACTCAGTGGGGCACGGCAGAGGAAAAGAGGTTCTGTCATGACCCGTGGCTGGTTGTATGCAAAGCATGCTGTCAATAGGGGCAGAGTGGACATGACAGAGGCGGCAATGCAGGAGACGCGTGTGCTGTGGAGACAATGTGCTCATGACGAACACATGGCCAGTGTCAGTCGACAAAGAGGAGACAGAGGTGGGAGTAGACGGGCACGGTACATGCCACAAGTTGCCACGGGCGGTGGCATGCAGGACAACACGACCGGACTGACGTAGCGACACAGTGTGCACGCCAGGTGAATGCAAAACGTCCATGCTCATGCGATCAAGGGAGGTGACAGACCACGGAAACGAATGAAGAGATCAAGGGAGGTTGAGCTCAAGGCCAAGAATGAAGAGAACATCAATCAAGAGGACGTCACCCGCAGGACCACGGAAACGAACGATGCCGACACCACCAACGGGCAAGACCTGACCAGATCCCGTCCGAACCCCGGTAACATCTGTGACGGGACCAAGCACACTAAAGGCCTCGCGCGAGGCCGTCATGTGATGCTTGGCTTCGGAGTCGATGATCCAAATCTCTGACGGATCCTAGGCCGGAGAGGCCAGGTTGTTGGCAGTCACATTGTAGTGGGCGAGCGACGCTGACGAAGTGGACGGAGGTGCAAACCGCGAGTGCCAGTCATCTAGCCAAGCAACAACATCTCAAAGAGGAGCGGGAAAAGAGAGGGCGGCACGGGACGGGACAGGCGGAAATACAGGCCATGTGCGCAGCAACGACTCTGTCATTCAGGGCGGGGAGGAACTGGCGACGACGCAACTCGCACTTCCCTGGGGAGGAGGGCAAGGAAGTCCGAGCTGGAAGGCGATGAACTGCTCCAGCTGGCGCTCGCAGGCGGATGGTCCGACAGAGTATACCGACTGCGGTGTGATGGTGCCAGAGTCGGGGAAGGGAGAGGAGGAAGCCAGTGACGGAGTAGCGTGTGCGGACAGGTGTGAAGGATGCTGAGGTGGGGCCGTCAGGAGTGACGTTGATGTGACAGGTACAGCGGCGGCTACGGCGCTCGTGGCAAGGCGGCGCTCGCGCTGGCGACACATGGTGACAATGACACGAGCCTCGTCAGTTAGAAGCGGACACGTGTACCATCCGTGTCCAAACCAGCCATAGTTATGGCAAACGAGGTTGGCGCTGCCATATCCGCTGGTCTGCTACTGAGTGCCCTTGCCCTTCTTGCCCTTCTTCTTCTCGGTAGAGGAGGAAGCACCGGAGGATACTCCTGCTCCTACTGGGGCGGCGATGGTCACTGACGCGACGGCAGGAGCGGCGACGGCAGGAGCGGCGACGGCAGGGGAGGCGAGGGACTTTGTGCGATGGATGTGGGACTCCTGCCGAGCTTCCTCGATGCGGAGGAAGAGCTCGTACGCCCAGGGCATGAGAGTACCCTGGGCGGCCATGGCCTCGAGAACGTCCTGGGAGTAGTGGCCGAAGCATCGGAGAAGGAGGCGGTGGCGTCGCGCTTGATGGTCAGGAGCACAGAGAGTAGAGGTGGTGCAGCGTCTCTAAGGTAGCAGAGTACGTCTTCTGCACGCTGCCAGTACGAGGTGACGGTCTCGGTCTCCCCCATGGGAAGGGAGTTGAACTCCCGGAGCAAACGGCTGGTCTGAGCATCGCTGGACAGGCGATGAGGGCGAATGAGTGCGTGCCAGGCCGCTGCAGGTTCAGGGAGGGCTCCAGTTGTGAGGTCGCCGAGGAAGGACTCAAGAGCGAGGCTTGAGGCTAGAGGGGCGACGGGGACGAGAGCACGCACGGCGCGACCGACATCATAGACCTTGTCGGCCTGGGTGGAGTCGAAGGGCAGAACGTAGTAGGGCCATAAGCCCTCACTCTGTGCCCAGATCCGGAAGCTGAGTTCCCAGCTCCGGAACTGGTCGCCAGCTTGTAGCGGTGGCGGTGGGGTTTCGAAGTCCTTTGGCCTACGGCCGGCACCCAAAGTGGGGCCTAGGACTGATGTCACTGTCTCGTGTTGGCGTAGGGTGTGTTGCTGTGCCAGGTACTGTGTGGCAAAGGATAGGGCCGGGCTCCCATATCCTAGCGGAGCAAACGACGCTTACTAACATTGGTGTGGCTGTTGCGGGGGAGGCTATTGCTGTAGTGGTGGCGGCTACTACTGTTGCGACTGCTGCGACAATGGGGGTGGCGGCAGCTGTAGTGCCGCGAGCTGTTGTGTCAGAGTTGCGAGCTACTTGTGAAGAGCGACGAGCGGATCTGTCGAGGTAGAAGGAGTGACGACACATTGTGCAGGGTGACGCTGCTATTGTTGCTCCTGCTTTTCCTCCTGCTGCTGCTGCTGCTCCTGCTGGTGTTGCTGCTTCTACTGCTGCTGCTGCCATTGTTGCTGCTACTATTTATCCTGCTGTTGTTGCTGCTGCTGCTTCTGCTACTGCTGTTGCAGCTGCTGCTGTTGCTGCTACTGCTGATGCAAATGCTAATGCTGCTGTTGTAGCTGCTGCACCTGCTGCAGGAAAGGGGAACGAGGTCCCCCCCCCATCGAAGGAGGACCCCTCCACGCTAGGACTAGTGGGCGTGTTTAAGGCGCCTTCTCCTTTTTTTGTTTTTCTTTCTATTTGTGCTTCTAACGTCAACAGTGACGTGAGCGGTGTTGTCAGCCTGAAAAGGTTGACTTCAGCCAATCTTGTTTAGAATCTGCACAATTGCCTTTCCTTTTTTTTGGTTGATGACATCAGTAGTAACGTCAGTAGTGACGTCAGCTGAACGGCTGCTGACATGAGCAGCGGCTGTTGCTGAGGCCGCCGGTGCTGCAGCTGTTGCTATTGCAGATGTGACTGCTGCTGTTGAAGCAGGAGCAGCTGCTGCTACTGCTATTGCTGTTGCATTTGATGTAGCTGCTACTGCTGTTGCTACTGCTGCTGTTGCTACTACTGCTGCTACTACTACTGCTGCTGTCGCTACTGCTGCTGCTGTTGTTGCTGCAGCTGCTGTTGCTGCTGTTGTTGATGCTGCTGCTACTACTGCTGCTACTATTGCTGTTGCTGCTGTGAGCTGTAGCGACTGTTGTAGCATCTAAGCCAGTTGTTGATGGGGTGGGGGATTTATTCTGGTGTATTCTTTTGTGTTTTTTGTTTTTTTTCCCTTCTACTCAGCGAGCTCGCTACTCGCTGTGGGCAGCGGGCAGCGAGCAGCGGGCTCGCTGCTCGCTGCCAGCAGCCCGCAGCTCGTAGGGAGCAGCGAGCTCGATGCCTGTAGCTCGCTGCTCGCGACGAGCTGCAAGCAGCGGGCAGTAGCAACTCGCAGCTCGCGACGAGCTGCGGGCAGCGGGCAGCAGCAGCTTGCTGTTGCTGCTACTGCTACTGCAGCCGGCTGTTGCTGTTGCTGCTACTGGCCGTCGCTGCTACTTACCGCTGTGGGCTGCTGCTACTGCAAGTTGTTGCTGCTGCTGCGAGCTGTTGCTGCTGATAGCTTTTGCTGCTACTGCTCACAACTGTTGCAGGTTGCTGCTGCTGCTGCGAGCTGCTGCTACTGCGAGCTGCTGTTGCTGACAGCTCCTACTGTTACACGCAGCTACGGCTTGCTACTGCTGCCACTGCTAATTGCAGTTGCCTGCCGCTACTGCTGCTACAGGCTGCTACTGCTACTTGCTGGTGCCTGTCACTACACCGAGGTGACGTGCGTCGTCATTCGTTGATGTCAGACGCGGCCTGCGGCTCACCTCCTCGCGTCAAGCGTGGGGGTCAGTGCTGCCGGAAAAATCCAGCAGCATTTCCCCTGGCCTAGTGGCCGTGGGAAAACATCTGACGCCACCACTAGACGGGTGCATGCTGCCGGAAGAAATCTGGTAGCATTTCCCCGCCACTAGCGCGTATGGGGGTCCGCCTACATTGTCTCGCACGTGTACGCCAGTCTTCTGCTGTTGCTGCTATGCTCTGGTTCTGATACCAAGCTAGAATCTATGCAGCAGGTTGAGGTAGCAGCGTTGTTGATGCAGCGTGCGAGCTTCCATGCTCGTTGTTTAAGTCTGCTGCCCACTCAGTCTGCTACTCTAAAGTCCAAGTCTGCTAGCTCTGGATTTGTTACTCAGAGGTGCGCGCACCAGAGTTGGCGCGAGAAAGCAACTGAAAATTGGAAGTGACTGATTAGTGATAAAAAATGAACAACAATGGGAGACCCCTCCAAGTTCTAGCTCCCCCCCAGCTCTGTAGAGCTTGTTGCTCAGATCATGAGCCAATCACAAAATAGCTCTATATCCAGGCTGGCAGGTTTTCTTGGTGAGGCCTGCCAGACGGTCGACAGCCCAAAACCTGGGCGTCATCCGTTTTGCCTAAAAACTGGACCATAACATAACATCGACGCTGCGAATGCAGCTGTGCGATCAGAAACAGCCAGAAAAATAGTAGCAAAGAGTTATGACTGCCGAACCCGGGCAGTGCCTACGCTGGTCTAATGTGCCAAACAGTGTCTCGTAGTATGAAATATGGACCCTAGGCAGAGCATGACGCAGTAGACACAACAACACAGTCAGATCCAGCACCACAAGCACGCTGACGACCTCTACGGAGCCAGTGACCACCGACGGCTCGACCGCCAAGGAGACCTGCCGATGGAGCTGAGCACGTTGACATAAGGAGGAGGCTCCAGCGAACTGCGAGTAGGCCTCAGCGTGCGTCGACTCCACCGGAGGACGCTCTAGCAACGTCAAGTCTCGCCGTCAGTCACCTGCACGCCAATATACACAAGCCGGGAGGACACAACATGGTACAATGAGAGACGCGAAAAAACCAACATCACCCTCCTCTCTCTGGTGAAACTTGCACGTGTCCACCTATTTCTAGTGGTCCTTATTTGATTGTTTTACCCAAGACCAATGTAATCAACGGGAGATACACCTTTCTCTACAGGCGACAAGTTTAGAGTTGTTTGCGTCCATGGGGGGAATACTTATCTCAAGACTCTCTCATTGAGGGGGAGCACATGTGTCTTCTCAGCTTGTCCCTTTTCAAGTGCTCTTGCAATTAGAGCTCAACCTCCAAAAGGCGCTCACGTTTTAGCCAGATCTGTGGACTTCTCTTTCCTAGGACAGAATGCACTCATTTCGCAAAGATAAACACGACATTCGACCTTTCCAGCAGCCAACAAGACTTAGGAACAGAGCCCAAAGCTGGCCAGCCCCCCCCCTGTAGTCCTGCAATGAGAAACGACTGCAAGCAACGGAGAGCGAGCCAAGCCCTCCAAACCACCACAACATGAAGAGCTGGAACCCTACCCTTTTCCCAGGAGACCACCACCAAGTCAAGCGTAGGATGCTCAGACGAAAGAGGCCTAGACCGAAAAATGCTTTCTGAATTTCATGTGGAAGCCAATTCGCTCCACGCAGAAGCCTCGACCCACTTGCGAGGGCCAGAGAAGCTGCGGACAGTGTGATGTCAACTGCACCACACGCTCACGTGCTTATGAATGCCATGAAGCTCAACTCTACGCCAAGCATCCGCGTGGTGAGCGGGGTTGTGCACCCTGAACAAGAGTCCACACACTCGACACAGTAACAGCAAGGGGGAGGAGCGTCCAAGGACACTGATGAAGAAGGGGGAGAGACTACATGGCAAGAGAGGGGTAGGGGGAGAAGAAGGCTTGTAAGAGAATTCGAAGGAAAAAAAAAGGGAAGGGAGAAGGGAGGGAGAGGGAAGGAGATAATGGGGGGAACAAGGGAAAAGGGAGAAGCAGAGGGGAAGGCAGAAGCGAGGAAGAAAGGGAACGAAGGAAAATTAGAGAGAGAGAGAGAGAGAGAGAGAGAGAGAGAGAGAGAGAGAGAGTACTCGTTCGAGAGAGGCTCCACCTATCACAGTGGGTAAGGTGCCATCTCCTTTGCACAAGGCCGTGGTTCAGTCTTGCATAACTGAGCTGTTCGTTGGTGGCGTATGGGAGGGCTAGGA
>SZWC01002044.1:226980-248463 GCA_023375785.1 Penium margaritaceum | reverse complement strand
TTGATCTCTCTCTCTCTCTCTCTCTCTCTCTCTCCTGTTCTCGCTCTTGCTCTTGCTCTCTCACTAACATTTGCACACATTTTGCTGTGCCGGTTCAACGCGGGCAGGTGCACGGCCACATGTGCATCGCATATCCCTCATGGTACGATGGCATGGGTATGGTGCGAAGGTCTTGCTTTCATTGGTCTGTGTGAGCAGCGCACGCGCACAGCAGGCGTTAGTTGCAAGGTGGCAACGCAGCGTGGAGGAACGCCCATGCATCTGCTTCGCATGCATCTGCTGTGCATGTGTATGCTGGCTGCTGGGTCTGTGCTGGCTGCTCTGCATGGCCCTTCCTCCATCCTCGGCGATGCAAAAGTTTATACCTCATGGTTGTGCATCACAGACAACAGGAGGTCATTTACAGTGTGCAATAGGTTCAAGCAGGTTGCAGTCAACCTTGTTATGACAAGGAGCGCGATGGCTCCTATGCTGCACTCCATGCGCTGCAATCCAGCACACATGCACTGCACACATATAGCTTCAATCATCACCTGCGCGTGTTCGGTTGTGGATGGGATCTGAAAGCTAGCATTTTAGACCGTGCTTGGTTTTGCAAGGTGTGTCGCTTCTGAGGTATGCTTTCACCTCGCTTGTGACTGAAAAAGGTGATGGTTGCCATGCTCATGCTACGGCTTCTCTGTGTGTATCCGAAAACATTTCTGAGGATCAACTGTGTTTGAGAGGACGTTGGGTTTGTCATAATGAGATTGATGTGGCGACCTTCGTTGAGCGGAATTGGAAACTATTTCGGGCATGTAGGCCCATGCAAAAGCGAGCACGAGCTCTGTGCATGAATGCAATGCAAACTGGCGAAAATTTGGTAAAGTTAGGAACACATGATGTGAGAGAACAAGGAGAAAGTAAAAGTGCGTGTTAGTGTTTGACACACACGCAAGTGACCTCTTGTCTCCACCCACTCACTCACTCGCTCACTGCAGGTGACTGAACACCATTGAAGCCATGGTCCAAGCAAGGCTGGGCGGGTGCAAAGCAGGAGTGATCCCAGCCATGCCCACGCCCTTCTGTGGTGGAACCATGCACTTCTCAGTGGTTGAGTATGAGCCACTCGGTGGCTGAAACATGAGAAATTACTTGAAGTGATGCATGCACCACATACACTCGTGGTCGATGAGGTTTCTGGATTTATGTTCATGCATGCTGTGCAGGTCGTTTGGTTCTTGCCCGGGTTGCTGATCCTACGGGGCCACACACTCAGTCGCTCTGAGGTGTGAGAAATCGCAGCGGCCTTTTGCCGACCGGTCAGGTTCGACCCCGGGGTGGCGGCTGGGCCCCACTTCCAGTCACTCGAGTGGTGTAGGTAGGCGCAGGCACTATGCTAGCAAGCAAGTAGGTGACAAGCAATGGAGTACGCCATGGATCGGGGAACGCTCACGACTTAGAAAGGTGAAGGAATCAAGACACAACTTCACGAGAGTTGAGAGTGAGCGAGGTGGTGAGAGCCAGTTGACCGGGCCACCCACGCGAGACACTCGTCGTGGGGCCCGGCCGCCACCCAGGGATCGAACCCGACCCTGGAGCGAACGAGCTCCAGGCGGTTTCTCACATGCTGGCACAAGCCGGACGTGTGGTCCCGAGGGATCAGCAACCCGGTTCACCACTCTAGGAACATGCAAGTGTTCAATCAACTAACAAGCATGCAATCCTACAAGTTGTATCCACTTTTTAGCATGTGAGGGGTATCACTAAACTAAGGCATGTGACAAGGCTGGTGCTGAAGCCACTACTCGGCAGCTTGATGGAGGCATCTCCACTGTGCACTTCATGCTGCACCACAGTCTTGCACCAGGGAGCCTTAATCCAGTTCAATCACCTGCAGTGGCGAGGTGTGTGCATGAATGGAGACAAGAGGGCACTTGCGCGTGTTTGTGACAATAACCAACACCACCCCATGACCCACAGACGAACAGGCCTCACACACACGAAACATAGAACGAGGTGAACATCACAGGAATCACATCAACCGGCGGCATCACGAGAGCGCAGCAAGCCAAAAGCATGCACGGCCGCCTTGAACATTCCACTACTGAGCGCTTTGGTGAGAAAGTCTGCACGCTGTTGACGAGTGTCGACTCAGACAACCTGAACTTCCCTAGCAGCAATGCGCTCGCGTACAAAGTGATGCTCAATGTTGATGTGCTCAGTGCGAGAGTGATGCATGCCATCGTGCTCAGCAATCGCCTTTGCACTCTGGTTGTCACAGCGCAGGGTGATGCAATGAATGGGAACACGGAACTGCTGCAACAGGCAGGACAGCCAAACACTCTCACACGTACCTGCACCCAGTGCCACATACTCTGCCTCACTGGAGCTCCTGGCAACACAACCCTGTTTTCCACTCTTCCAGGAGACTGCAGTCCCCCCGACGAGGAAGATGTAACCAGTGCGGCTGCGAGCATCTGTGTCATGTGCCCAGTCGCTGTCTGTGTAGCCGTCAACGACTACAGAGGGTTGAGCACGGTAGCAGAGTCCTACGCGTGCAGTGGACAACACGTAGCGGACGACGCGCAGTGCGGCCTCGAGATGCTTCTGTCGAGGCTGCTGGGAGAACTGGGCAAGGAAGTTGACCGCGAAGGCCACGTCTGCCCTAGTGGTGGTGGCGAGATACATGAGGGAGCCGACAACACTGAGGTAGTCGGTGACGTCGACAGGCTCCCCCAGCTGTGCTGAGTCCAGTGACTTCAGCAGGCGCTGACCTGCTGGAGTCATCGGTGTGGACGCGGTGGGAATGTCTGCNGACCTAGATCCTTCATCTTGTATGCAGACTGCAGCAGGTCTTTCACTGACTGGACAGCTGCCGGGCTGGGTGAGGCAATGAGCAGGTCATCAACATAGACCAACACCGCCACAAACGGCTCTGAGGGGGCGCTCAAGAAGAGCGCTGGATCAACCGTGCTGCGACGGTAACCTCCTCGCTCGAGAGTCGAGGAGATCTCCATGTTCCAACATCGCGGCGACTGCTTGAGCCCATAGAGGGCTTTGCGCAGTCACCAAACCTTGCTCGTGCCATCGGTGAAGCCCGGGGACTGTATCATGTAGATCTCTTCATCGAGTTTCCCGTGCAAGAAGGCGTTGTTGAAATCCATCTGCTCCAGTTCCCAGTCGTGCTGGGCGACGAGGCTCAAAAGTGCTCAAGCCGTGGTATATCTCCCGACCGGTGCAAAGGTCTCATCAAAGTCAACGCCGGGGATCTGGGAGAACCCCTTTGCTGTGAGACGTGCCTTGTATCGGTCGACAGTTCCATCGGGCTTCAGCTTACGCCGAAGGACCCATCGGGCGGAGACTGCCTTGCGACCTGCAGTCAGATCCACTAGCTCAAAGACTCCATGATCTTGGAGGGCTGTGAGCTCCTCCTGCATGGCCTTCTCCCAGAGGTCAGCGTCTGCTGCCTCACGAGCCTGCCGGACAGTGGTGGGCTCAGGAGGGAGAGTGGGGAGGCCAGCGGCCGCAAAGCATGCGGCGACATAACCGGCGACAGAAGACTCAAGAGCACTGTGGAACTCGTGGGCTACAAGAGCATAGCCAACTGCAGAGTTTGGGTGTACAACGCTCACAGACAGGCCCAGTGCATCAAGGCCGGTGGGGCGCACTGAAGGACCAGTTGTGGAGGATGTGGCTCTGGAGCGGGTGACTCGCTGAGAGGCATGGGAGGAGCCTGCCGAGAGAGACTCAGCAGACGCCCTAGAAGAGGAGGGCTGAGAGGGCTGAGAGGAAGGAAGAGCACGAAGTCTCCCCCCACGAGTGTAAGACTCTGGGCAAGGGGGCCGAGCCTGAGACGTACCGCCTGCAGTGGTGTCAAGCACCGGAGAAACTGCAGGGCCAGGAGATGAGGTGGGAGTAGAGTGAGCAGTGGACTGTGCGGGAGTGGGTGCCGAGTGCGAGGACTCGGGAATGGCGGTAGACGGTGAAGACACAGGGCTACCGGCTGAGGACAGGGGTGACTCGGACTCCGGGGAGGGCACTGAGGCCCCCAACTCAGAGGAGACTGAGTCCTCGTCACTGTCCGTAGGAGTGACAACAGGGGACGCTGTCTGAGAGGGAGACGTGGACGCACGGAGATCGGAGGCTGGAATAGACCCACCCCCCCCAAGCCGACGAAGCGAGGAGAGAGAAGACGGAGGAGGGACATGGGACAAGTCACGGGGAAAGACATCCTCAAAGAAGAGGGCGTCACGCGACTCGATGACGCGGGAACGGTCGGGGTCCCAGAAGCGCCACGCCTTAGACATGGCAGAAACGCCAAGAAACGTGCAGAGGCGCGCACGAGGACTCAGTTTGCCATCACGAAAGTCCTCTGGCAACCAGACAGCNCACTGTCCGTAGGAGTGACAACAGGGGACGCTGTCTGAGAGGGAGACGTGGACGCACGGAGATCGGAGGCTGGAATAGACCCACCCCCCCCAAGCCGACGAAGCGAGGAGAGAGAAGACGGAGGAGGGACATGGGACAAGTCACGGGGAAAGACATCCTCAAAGAAGAGGGCGTCACGCGACTCGATGACGCGGGAACGGTCGGGGTCCCAGAAGCGCCACGCCTTAGACATGGCAGAAACGCCAAGAAACGTGCAGAGGCGCGCACGAGGACTCAGTTTGCCATCACGAAAGTCCTCTGGCAACCAGACAGCGGCCACACAGCCCCAGACACGAGCCAGACGGAGGTCAGCACGGCGACCGTACCAGCGCTCAAAGGGGGTGATGTGACGAGGAAGGGGACCGTGTGGGACACGGTTCCACACCCAGGTCATGTAGCACATGGCCTCGAAGGAGAAGACGGGAGAGAGGGAGGACTCGCTGAGGAGAGTACGAACACCATCAACGAGGGTGCGGTTCCAGCGTTCAGAGACACCATTCTGCTGGGGTGTGTAGGGAGCCAAGGGCTCCATACACACCCCACGAGAGGTGAGAAAGCGAGCAGTGGGACCCATGAACTCGCCACCACGGTCACAGCGAAAGACTTTGAGCCGGCGACCACAGGCCAGCTCAGCCTATGGCAACCACCACTCAAGTGTGGGACAGACGTCACTCTTTTGCCGAAGGGCAAAAACCCAGCGCATCCGAGAAAAATCGTCTGTGAGACAGAGGACATAACGTCCGACACCCCCAAGGGCGTCATGGGCAAGAGGTCCCATGACGTCAGCGTGCAGGAGGTCAAGTGGGTGAGACGTGCGAGACTCAGACGTTGAGAATGGGGAGCGGTGCATTTTGCCTTGAGCGCAGTCGAGACAGTCAGTGGGGCAGGGTGCAGAGAACGTGTCGGCATCAAGGCCATTCGCAGGCATGTCCCGAAGCAGACTGTCAATGGCGGCAGTGTGAATGTGACAGAGACGACGATGGAGCAATTGCGCATGTGGAGGAGTGAGGGAGCGAGCCACATGAACAAGGGCAGTCGTGGAGGGATGGGGTGCAAACGAGGGCACGCGGAACAAGCGGTCACAGCGAGTGCCACGCAGTAAGACACGACCAGTGGTGCGATGCATAACAGAGACAATACCCCGACTGGATGAGAAGTCCATGCCCTGGTCGTCGAGAGTCGTAACAGACAGCAGACTGAGCTCAAGAGCGGGCACATAGAGAACGTCAGGGAGGAAGAGCTCCCCCCCAGGGCCAATGAAACGGACGACACCGATACCCTGGATAGGGAGAAGGTGGTCAGAGCCAGTGCGTACAAAGCGAACAGAACCAACAGGACCCAACGACACAAACGCTGAACAACAGGAAGTCATGTGGTGGGTGGCCCCTGAATCAAGAATCCAGAAGCCACCCGTCACACGAACAGACGCAGGGTCACGACTCACAGCGGCAATGGCAGAACGAGGAAAGAGGCGCTGACCCCAAGCGGCAAGGCAACGAGGGAGACTGTACGACTGCCTATCCTCAATCCATGGGACGTCAACTGGGGGACACCCTTGAACATGACCGGGAGGGGGTCCACGAAGAGACGAGTCAACAGCACACGCAAGGCCCTCCTCAACCGAACGTACACTCTCACCTCCCTGATCACGGAGGTGACGCTGGTGGACGGCGTGAGAGAGCGCAGAGTCGAGCTGGCGGTCGTCCTCAGGTGGTCCGGTGATGAGTGCGGTAGAGGAGGGTGGCTGGGGACCAGGGGTGGAGGAAGCCCATGTTGGAGGTGAGTAGAAGCCAGAGGGAGGCCCGAAGTAGACAGGGCCTCCAAATCCCGGGGGCCAACCCCAGGGTGCGGATGGAGAAGGTGCAGAGAGGACAGTGCTGTAGACAGCTGCTGTAGGCAATGGAGGAGAAGTGTGCGTCGAGCCACGACTGGACCCCGCGGAGGTGGAGGAGCGGGCAGATCCTCCACCAGACCGTGAAGAGCGTGCCTAGTGAGCACGCATGGCGGAGGCCAGGCGTGCATCATCTGGTGGTGCAGGGCACTTGGGCGTCGCATGATCAGCGGCGCCGCAGTTCCAGCAAGTGATAGTGCTGGAGGAGGAAGAGGGGGATGCGGTGCCGGCAGAACCGCGACCTTTGCCACCCTTCCCCTGCCCGCCACCGCCAGTGCTGCCTCCTCGGCCTTGACCTTTGCTACCCCCTCCACCACGCCCACCCCCTTGGGAAGCAAGGGAGGTGGGAGTAGCAACAGAGGTGGAGATGGAGGACGAGCTGGAGGCTGAGGAGGTGGAGGAGGAGGGAAGTGCGGTAGCCGCTGCTGCAACGGCTACGCGGTGGATGCGTTTGTTCTGCAAGGAGCTCCACCAGTCGGTGAGGCACTGGGAGGTGAACTCCCATAAAGCCCCAAGGGGGTGCGTCGGCGGGAACAGGGATTGCCGCCAGACGCTCCAACTCTGTGGCCTTCGCTTCGCGAAAGATGTCGCTGAGTTCAAGGATGAGGCCGTTGACGATGGAGAGGACAGCAGGGAGTTGGCCTGGGGCGGCCTTGCCGAGGTCACGTAGCAGTCGCAGACTGCGAGCCCAATAGGCGTCTGCAGTCTCGTCAGCACGCATGGAGAGCGTGTTGAACTGGACGGTGAGGACGCTCTGTGCTGCGTGTCCAGTGACTGTCGTGCGCCGCTTGATCAGGGCATAAGCCCCAACCGGGTCAGCGGGGGTGCGGCGTGCAGTGTCAGCATTGTAGGATCCAATCTCATTGGTGAGATCGTCTGGTCCGGCGCGAATGAGGGCACGGACCGCTCGTGCCGACTCAGAATGGACTGGCACAAAATGTGGGACAGCTGAAGGATTTGGTGCATGGTAGTATTCCCAGAGTTGTTCCCCTTGCGCCCAGGCACTGAAACGAACCTCCCACGAGTGAAAAGTAAGGCTGGATGTGAAATAGGGTGGAGTGGAGTCAAAGTCAGGCTTACGTTGCATTGATGGAGCAAGGGCTTTGGCTGCAGCAGCGCCAGCAGCTGCGGCGACTGCAAGTGAATCAGAGGAAGATGTGCCTGCGGCAGTGGAAGCGGAAGCAGGAGAAGTGGAAAATGCTGCAGCAATGCTAGCGGACTGAGTGCTACGCAGTGTGGGCTGCAAACGATTCAGAACCAAGTCAGCAATGTGATCGGCGAATGTCTCTTGGTCAGCCTGCTCAGCCCTCAATTTTTCCTCAGCAGCGGGCTGAGCACTGAGAGCTGCCTGCAACGCAGTGCGCTCACGCTGAAGCTCAGCATGTAGTGCTGTGTATTGGTCATCGTCAACTGGCATTGTGCCAGCGACGTGACTCTGCCAAAAAAATTCGGCAGAGTTTCCCTTGCCCCAGAGGGCGCGGGAAAGCAAGATATCGGTGTTGGAAGTGCGCTGCAAGGCAACAACCTGAACGCACGAACACGCCGATACAAGAAAGGCAGAGAGAGCACGAGAACAAGAGAAGGCAAGCTCACCGTGTACGGCGGTGCAGAGAGAATAGTGGTGGCAGTGCCGCAGCAGCTGAGGAGGTGACAACTGCGACAAGGGCTGATGTGGTGACCACAAAGCAGGCTACACCTGTCAGGGCTGCACCTGACAGAGTGGCGATGACTGTAGCGGTCAAGACCAACAGTTGTATGTGCCGATTGACTGACGGTGATGAGGAGGGTAGAGAGGCTGCCTGTGTTGTGGAGGCGTTGGCGGAGTCAACTGCACTGGAGAGTGCTGTGGCTGCTGCGGCTGCGGCGGATGCAACTACGTTTGCTGCTGCAGCAATCTGAGTGGCTACGTTGACGGCACAGGCTGCCAAAGGTCCCTGGTCAGCCGCTGCAGTGTATGTGTCAATGGCTCAACCAGCAGCAGTGCTGGCTGGTGCACGTGCGGCACGTGCTGTGGCTGCAAAGGTAGTGGCAACGGCAGCGCTGGATGCAAGGGTAGCCTGCAGTGCTGAAAGAGTATCAGGAGACGAGATGGGCTCTGCAGCAGTTGCGGCTGGGGATGCAGCAAAATGCGGAGCGGAGGCCTCTGATGCTGCTGCTGCAGAAGGTGGAGCTGCACCACGGGAAACAGCACGGCGGTGTTGCGGGCGCGTCCTATGGGAAATGGGCGGGCTTACCAGAGCGTGAAGAGGTCGGTGGTCGCATTGTGGTGCTGTTGCCGGCTGGTTCAGCGACGTTGGAGAGTCGTCGTCGGCCGATTGGCAACGAGTCGCGTAGTCCCTTGCGTCGCCCACGCGTAGTGATCAGCGGGATCATAGTCTTCACCGGGGTGATACCCCGGACTGCTGCGACGCACCCTCGACCACACTTCTCTCTCCGCCCGCTCCTCGTAGTACGCGAGCTCCTCGTCAGTGCGTGCACGGTCCCGAGCCGCTGTGGATGACGGAGGGGCGGGCTCGATCTCAGGTGGAGACGCCAGCGTTCTGAATGCTGGGCTGCCTCAGGGCAGCCCGAGGTAATTGAGAGTGTGCTGGGGTCAAGCCTAGCTGCAGGGTTGAAGCTGAGGTCACGGCTGCGAAGCTAGCAGCTGCACAGAGCGGCGGCTGCTGCGGCTGCCTANCCTCGTCAGTGCGTACACGGTCCCGAGCCGCTATGGATGACGGAGGGACGGGCTTGATCTCAGTTGGAGACGCCAGCGTTCTGAATGCTGGGCTGCCTCAGGGCAGCCCGAGGTAATTGAGAGTGTGCTGGGGTCAAGCCTAGCTGCAGGGTTGAAGCTGAGGTCACGGCTGCGAAGCTAGCGGCTGCACACAGCGGCGGCTACTGCGGCTGCCTAGGCTGCCATGGTCTCGTGCTGTGGCTTGCATGGGATCACTCGCGGCTTAGCTGTGACTCGAAGGAGGTTCACAGGTTGGTGCTAGCGGCTGCATAGAATGGCGACTGCGGCTGCCACCTAAGCTGCTACCGTCTCGTGCTAAGGTTCACGAGTGCGATGCTAGCGGCTGCAAAGAACGGCTGCTGCTGCTGCTGCTTAGGCCGCCACGGCCTCGCGCTGTGGCTTGTGCGGGATTATCCGTCGCTTGATGCTAGCGACTGCCCAGAATGGCGGCTGTTGCTGCTGCCCAAGCTGCTGCGGTCTCGTGCTAAAGTTCACGAGTGCGATGTTGGTAGCTGCACAGAGTGGCTGCTGCTGATGCTGCTTAGGACGGCACAGCCTCGTGTTGTGGCTTGTGCGGGATCACCCGTCGCTCGATGCCAGCGGCTGCACAGAATGGCGACTGCTGCTGATGCCTAGGTTGCCACGGTCTCGTGCTAAGGTTCACGAGTGCGATGCTAGCGGCTGCTCAGAATGGCTGCTGCTGCTGCTGCTTAGGCCGCCACGGCCTCGTGCTGTGGCTCGTGCGTGATCACCCGTTGCTCGATGCCAGCGGCTGCACAGAATGGCGGCTGCTGCTGCTGCCTAAGATGCCACGGTCTCGTGTTAAGGTTCACGAGTGCGGTGCCAGCGGATGCATAAAATGGCTGCTACTACTGTTGCTTAGGTCGACACGGCCTCGTGCTGTGGCTTGCGCGGGATCACCCGTCGCTCGATGTTAGCGGCTGCACAGAATGGCAGCTGCTGCTGCTGCCTAAGTTGCCACGGTCTCGTGCTAGGGTTCACGAGTGTGATGCTAGCGGCTGCACAGAATGGCTGCTGCTGCTGGTGCTTAGGCCACCGCGGTCTCGTGTTGTGGCTTGTGCGGGATCACCTGTCGCTTAGCGCGTGAGTCTCATGAGGTCCCAGGACGTCGCGGCGGGAGGGACAGCCCTCCTGCTCTGATACGAGTAGGTAGGCGCAGGCACTATGCTAGCAAGCAAGTAGGTGACAAGCAATGGAGTACGCCATGGATCGGGGAACGCTCACGACTTAGAAAGGTGAAGGAATCAAGACACAGATTCACGAGAGTTGAGAGTGAGCGAGGTGCTGAGAGCCAGTTGACCGGGCCACCCACGCGAGACACTCGTCGTGGGGCCCGGCCGCCACCCAAGGATCGAACCCGACCCTGGAGCGAACGAGCTCCAGGCGGTTTCTCACATGCCGGCACAAGCCGGACGTGTGGTCCCGAGGGATCAGCAACCCGGTTCACCACTCTAGGAACATGCAAGTGTTCAATCAACTAACAAGCATGCAATCCTACAAGTTGTATCCACTTTTTAGCATGTGAGGGGTATCACTAAACTAAGGCATGTGACAAGGCTGGTGCTGAAGCCACCACTCGGCAGCTTGATGGAGGCATCTCCACTGTGCACTTCATGCTGCACCACAGTCTTGCACCAGGGAGCCTTAATCCAGTTCAATCACCTGCAGTGGTGAGGTGTGTGCATGAATGGAGACAAGAGGGCACTTGCGCGTGTTTGTGACAATAACCAACACTCCCCCATGACCCACAGACNGCCGGCACAAGCCGGACGTGTGGTCCCGAGGGATCAGCAACCCGGTTCACCACTCTAGGAACATGCAAGTGTTCAATCAACTAACAAGCATGCAATCCTACAAGTTGTATCCACTTTTTAGCATGTGAGGGGTATCACTAAACTAAGGCATGTGACAAGGCTGGTGCTGAAGCCACCACTCGGCAGCTTGATGGAGGCATCTCCACTGTGCACTTCATGCTGCACCACAGTCTTGCACCAGGGAGCCTTAATCCAGTTCAATCACCTGCAGTGGTGAGGTGTGTGCATGAATGGAGACAAGAGGGCACTTGCACGTGTTTGTGACAATAACCAACAAGTGGGTGGCCCGGTCAACTACGGCTAAGACCTCTCTTGCTCGTTACTCTCAGACTTGTTGTTCTTACGCGGTCTCTCAACCAGGTTTCTCACCTCTCTCGCCCCACCCTAGCCATGGATGTTTCCCTTTCCTAGACTAGTGTGTGTGAGAGCTTAAGGCGACCTCTTGCCGCTGCCTACTGGTATCAGAGCTAGAGGAATCACTCCCTCCGCTCCGTCGATTCGAGACCCGTGGAATAGAGACGCCGAGGGAGTGCATCGACATCTCATTGTTGGCACTCATCCTTCGCACCCTCGGCCCGTGGCACCACCCCATGTGATGCCTCACAAGAGCACCACCTTACCGTCGCCTCTCTAGGCTAAGTGTGCTGCTCACCCTAATCCCGAACCCCGCACTCCACTCTCGGATCCTTGCGGCCTCTTCCCTCCTCCCCGCAGCAGCAGCTCCTTGACGACTTATGTCTACGTGGGTTTAGGCCTCTCGCCTCTCCCACTGCTACAGCTTGCTTCTCCAGCTCTGCATCTCAGAGTCGCTACCGAGCCCGCGTGCATTCTCGCGCCGGGCACTCCTCTCGTCGGTACCTCACTACCCTCACAGCCACATCGACGGCCGCATCTGCGGCGTGAAGTACCACCCTGGCTTCACCACCGGTGTCGGAGCCTATCCCCTCGTCACCAAGGGGTTGGCACGAGCAAGTTCTAGCACGTAACAGGGGGCCATTGGTCATTCTGCACCGAAGTGCCTGGCACCGCCTGAAAACGAGCGCCTGGCCTCGGCCATGCGTGCTCACTGGGCGCACTCCTCCGGTAGTTCTGGCGCCCCGGCAGCCCCCTCTCGGATTGCACCCCCGCCATCACCACCCCGCCACCACTCTTCCCCCTCTGAGGTAGCTGTCTACCACACCGCAGCTGCGCCATCCCTTGTTCCTTACCCCTGGGGGTGGCCTCCAGGGTATGGTGGGCCGGTCTTCTACAGCCCACCCTCCAGTGCCTATGCTGCTCCTTCCTGGGTGCCCTCGCCCTACTCTTCCTGTCCTGCGTCCTCCGGCATCGTCATCACTCTTGACCTCTAGAGGATGAGCGCCAGTTGGACGCTACTCTCTCCCACGCCGTCCATCAGTGCCACCTTCGTGATCAGGGAGGTGAGAGTGACAGCTCTGGGCCAGATCCTCTTGCGTGTGCTGTCGATGGGGCGTTACGTGGTCCGACGTCCAGTCATGTTGTTGGGTGTGCCCCTGATGATGTGCCGTGGATTGAAGAATGGCAATCTCTTTGTTTACCTCGTTGTCTTGCTGCGTGTGGTTAGCGTCTCGCCCCGCATGTTGCCGTTGTTGTTGTGAGTCGTGATCTCGCCCTCGTTCGTGCGTCCGGGGGCTTCTGGATCCTTGACTCCGGTGCCACCCACCACATGACCTCGTCGCGTGCGTCCTTTGTATCTCTTGGCCGCGTTGGCTCTGTCCGTTTTGTCCGCACTGGCTCCGGTCAACTGCTGCCTGTACAGGGTGTTGGAGTTGTCCGCTTTGTTGGCCCTGGAGGGGAACTGTTCTTGCCTGATGTCCTGTATGTTCCATCGCTTGAGTTGAGTTTGCTCTTTATCACCACGCTCGACAACCAGGGCATGGACTTCTCCTCCAGCCGCGGCATTGCCTCTGTCTCTCATCGCATCTTTGGCCACATTCTTCTTCACGGCACGCGCTGCGATCGCCTGTTTCGCGTTCCTACCTTCGCGCCGGTGCCTGCTACTGCCGCCCATGTGCATGTTGCTCGCTCTCTCTCCCCTTTCCAAACTCAGCTGCTGCATCACCGCTTATGCCACATCCACACTGCCGCCATTGATTCTCTTCTTCACACGCTACCCACTCAGGGCTTGGATGCCAGCTCCTTCTCTTCTCCTTGTCCCCCTGACTGCCTCCCTAGTGCTCAAGGGAAAATACATCGCTCTCCTTTCTCCAGATCTGAGACGTGCACTTATGGCCCTCTAGACTTGTTGCATGCTGACGTCATGGGGCCCGTGCCCCATGACATCCTGGGGGGCGCTGGTCGCTATGTGCTCTGTATCAAAGATGACTTCTTTCGCATGCGTTGGGTCTTTGCTCTCAAGGAAAAAAGTGATGTGTGTCCCACCATCGAGTCCTGGCTTCCCCAGGCCGAACTTGCGTGTGGTCGTCGTCTTCGTGTTTTCTGTTGTGATCGCGGCGGTGAGTTCATTGGGCCCACCTCCCGCTTTCTCTCCTCTCGTGGTGTCCATGTCGAGACCACCACCCCTTACACTCCCCAAAAAAATGGCGTGTCTGAGCGTTGGAATCGCACTCTTGTTGACGGTGTCCGCACCCTTCTTGCTGCTTCTGCACTCTCTCCCATCTTCTCCTTTGAGGCCATGTCATACATGACCTGGGTTTGGAACCGAGTTCCCCATGGTCCTCTCCCTCGCCATGTCACACCGTTTGAGCGCTGGTACGGTCGCCGAGCGGACCTTCGTCTCGCTCGTGTCTAGGGCTGTGTCGCCGTCGTGTGGCTTCCTAAGGACCTGCACGACGGCAAACTGAGTCCGCGCGCTCACCTGTGCACCTTCTTCGGTATCTCGGCCATGTTCAAGGCCTGGCGTTTCTGGGATCCAGATCGCGCCCGGGTCGTCGAGTCCCGCGATGCTCTGTTCTTTGAGGATGTTTTTCCTTGCGACCTGTCTCGGGTCGCTCCTCCTTCCTCCTTGTCCTCGCTCCGTCAGCTTGGGGGGGTGGGTCTACTCCAGCCTCCGGTCTCGCTGGTCCGCCTTCCTCGAGCTTGCCCCCCCGTGGTCCTTGTCCTGTCTCTGACCTTGCTGATGCATCTTCCCCGAGCTTGACCTCTTTTCCCGCGTCCTCTTCTCCATACCCTTCTCACACGGCCACCTCTCATACGCCTCCGGCGTCTACCCCACATTCGTCACCCTCTTCGTCTTCAAAGTCCACGTCCGTCCTAGCTAGTGTCCCGCCACTATTTGATGACACTACTCCACACTCTCCCGAGGGGGCCGCCTTTGATGTCCCCTCACAGGCACCCTTGGTTGATGCTGAGCCTGTCTCCCCTCCAGTTTCAGAGGCACCTTCAATTGTGCCTGAGCCTTACACCCGTGGGGGCAGACTCCGTGCCCTTCCCTAGACATCTGTCTCGCACTCCTCTCAGTCACAGTGTCGCACCCGGTCAAGTGCACCCTCCACTGCGGCTGACTCCACAGCCAGGCCTACAGGGCTTGACGCCCTTGGTCTCGCCATCAGTGTAGTCCATCCTAGCTCAGCGGTGGGTTATGCGCTTGTTGCTCATGAGTTTCTCATTGCCTTGGATGCACCTGCAGCAGGATATGTTGCTGCCTGTTTTGCTGTGAGTGGTCTCTCCTCTCTGACCTCACTCCCTGCTGAGCCTACCACCGTGCGTCAGGCTAGGGAGGCCGCTGATTCTGAGCTGTGGGAAAAGGCCATGCAGGAGGAGCTTAAGGCCTTGAACGAGCATGAGGTGTTCGAGCTGGTGGACCTCCCACCTGGCCGTAAAGCCGTCTCAGCCTGTTGGGTACTTCGACGCAAGCTGAAGCCTGACGGCACGATTGACAGATACAAGGCACGCGTCACCGCCAAGCGTTTCTCCCAAATCCCGGGCGTTGATTTTGATGAGACCTTTGCTCCAACCGGTCGCTACACTACCGCCCGGGCTCTCTTGAGCCTGGTTGCCCAGGATGGCTGGGAGTTGGAGCAGATGGATGTTAACAACGCATTCCTGCACGGTCGCCTTGATGAGGAGATCTACATGGTGCATCCCCCAGGTTTCACTGATGGCACTGACAAGGTCTAGCGGCTGCGTAAGGCACTGTACGGGCTCAAACAGTCACTGCGATGTTGGAACTTGGAGATCTCCTCCACTTTGGAGAGAGGTGGCTACCACTGCAGCTCAGTCGACCCCGCACTCATTCTGAGTGCACCTTCGCAGCCCCTTGTGGCCATTCTGGTCTATGTGGATGATCTCCTTATTGAATCACCCAGTCCAGCAGTCGTGTAGTCAGTGAAGACTCTCCTCCAGTCGGTCTACTAGATGAAGGACCTGGGTCCAGCTCGTGTGTTTCTTGGCATGGAGCTCGAGAGGGACTGTCAGCGCAGGACACTACATGTACACCAAGTTGCGTACATTCACAGCCTGGGGGAGCGCTTCTCTTCACTGCTTGCCGAGACCCCCACAGCGTCCACACCGATGATCCCGGCAGGCCAGCGTCTATTGAAGTTGTTTGACCCATCTCAGTTGGGCAACACTGTCGACGTTATCGATTACCTCAGTGTGATTGGATCACTGATGTACCTTGCCACTACCACCAGAGCTGATGTGGCCTTTTCGGTCAACTTCCTGGCTCAGTTCTCTCATCAGCCTCAGCAGAAGCACCTCGAGGCAGCACTGCACCACTGCGCGTGGTTCGCTACTCCTTGTCTACTGCACGTGTCGGCCTGTGTTACAGGTCCCAACCCTCTGTGGTTTTTAATGGGTACACTGACAGTGACTGGGCCCATGAAGCGGATGCACGTAGTCGCACAGGCTACATCTTCCTTGTAGGTGGCACTGCCATTTCATGGAAGAGTGGCAAACAGGGATGCGTGGCACACAACTCCAGTGAGGCTGAGTATGTTGCGCTCGGCGCAGGTACGTGTGAGAGTGTTTGGCTTTCTTGCTTGTTACAGTAGCTTCGCGTGCCCATCCGTTGCATCACTCTGCGCTGCGACAACCAGAGCACTAAGGCAATTGCAGAGCATGATGGCATGCATCACTCTCGCACCAAGCACATCAACATTGAGCATCACTTTGTGCGTGAGCGCATTACCGTAGGAGATGTTCAGGTTGTCTGGGTAGACACGCGTCAACAGCGAGCAGACTTTCTCACCAAAGCTCTTAGCAGTGGAAAGTTCAAGGCTGTTGTGCATGCTGTCGGCTTGTTGCGCTCTCGTGATCCTCCTGGCTGATGTGGTGAATTCGTTCCACTCATCGTGAATCCTCGTACGTTGTGTGGGTTGTTCGTCTGTGGGTCATGGGGGAGTGTTAGTGTTTGACAAACACGCAAGTGACCTCTTGTCTCCACCCACTCACTCACTCGCTCACTGTAGGTGACTGAACACCATTGAAGCCATGGTCCAAGCAAGGCTGGGCGGGTGCAAAGGAGGAGTGATCCCAGCCATGCTCACGCCCTTCTGTGGTGGAACCATGCAATTCTCAGTGGTTGGGTGTGAGCCACTCGGTGGCTGAAACATGAGAAATTACTTGAAGTGATGCACGCACCACATACGCTCGTGGTCGATGTGGTTTCTGGAATAATGTTCATGCATGCTGTGCAGGTTGTTTGGTTCTTGCCCGGGTTGCTGATCCTACAGGGCCACACACTCGGTTGCTCTGAGGTGTGAGAAATCGCGGCGGCCTTTTGCCGACCGGTCAGGTTCGACCCCGGGGTGGCAGCTGGGCCCCACTTCGAGTCACTCGAGTGGGTGGCCCGATCAACTACGGCTAAGACCTCGCTTGCTCATTACTCTCAGACTTTTTGTTCTTACGTGGTCTCTCAACCAGGTTTCTCACCTCTCTCGCCCCACCTTAGCCATGGATGTTTCCCTTTCCTAGACTAGTGTGTGTGAGAGCTTAAGGCGGCCTCTTGCCACTGCCTACGGTGAGCCCCTATTGGGCTTATGTAGGGGCGTCGTCAGCCAGCCGCATCGAGCCCCGTCACCCCTGTTGGACCCAAACGAGTGAGCTGCAAGAACATACACTACATACACCAAAAGAACAACGAAGGTGGTCTCCTTGATGCACCAGAATAGCTCTCCGAGTACCCGGGTCTTGACCGCCGAGAAAATACAAGCAGTGCTGGAAAATCTCGAAATCAGCGTCCAGACATCTAAAACAACTTTCCAAACATCGGAAGCTCCATTACTACCATCGGGTCAGCTGGAAAACCTAGACAGCAGGTTGGGGCAGCAATGTTGTTGATGCAGCGTGCGTGCTTCCACGCTCGTTGCTTAAGTCAGCTGCCCCCTTAGTCTGCTGCTCTAGAATCTAAGTCTGGAAGCTCTGGGTTTGTTACACACAAATGCGCACGAGAGTGTTAGCGCCAGAAAGCAGCTGAAAACTGAAAGTGACTGATTAGGAATGAAGAATGAGCAACAATGGGAGACCCCTCCAAGTTCTAGCCCCCCCCCACTAGCGTAGAACTTGTTACTCAGCTAACCAACCAATCAGGGAATAGTGCTAGACCCATTTTCTGGCAGGCAGGGTTTTCTTGGTGAGCCCTGCGAGACGCCCGACAGCCCAAAACCCGGGCGTCATCCGTTTTGCCTGAAAACTGGACCATACCATAATACTGTCGGTGCAAACGCAGTTGTGCGGTCACAATCAGCTAGACAAATAGCAGCAAAGAGTTATGGCTGCCCAAACCCGGGCAGTGCCTACGACAGTCAGTGACGCCAAGGAGGGCCACACAGCACGAGACATGGACCCTAGGCACAGCATGACGATGCAGACGTAATGCCACAACCGGAAACAGAGTTGAGTGCATGGAAACAACATCTGTAGTGGCAGTGACCGCCGGCGGCTCGACCGCCGCAGAGGCCTGTCGATGGAGCTGAGCGCATCGCTGTAGGGAGGAGGCTTCAGCGAACAGTGCGTGGGCCTCAGCGCGCGTCGGCTCCACCGCGCGACACTCCAGCAACATCAAGTCTCGTCGTTAGTCATGTGCACGCCAATGTACACAAGCCGGGAGGACACAACAGAGTACAATGAGAGACGCGTGAAAACAAACACTCCCCCATGACTGAGAGGCGTTGTGCACATGTGCGAGCAGAGACAAAGACGACGACCAGACTCTCTTAGACCACGTAGAGATGCAAGCAAGGACAAATAGAGCAACTCATGGACGCACGCTGACCGAACTCACAGCCTTCTTGAACGAGTCACGCTTCAGTGACTTGGTCAAGAAGTCAGCCAATCGTCGTGGTGTCTCAACCCACACGATGCTGATGTTACCGTCATGAAACGACGAATGCACATAGTGATACTCAACGTTGATGTGCTTTGTGCGTGTGTGATGCACGCCGTCATTGTCGGCGATGGCCATGGCACTCTCATTATCACAATGCAACGTGATGGATGCGACAGGCTGACGCAACTCGGACAACAAACGACGCAGCCACACACTCTCACATGCGCCTGAGCCAAGAGCCACATACTGAGCCTGAACAGTGCTGCGTGCAATGTACCCCTTCTTGCCATTGTGCCAGGACACAGCTATGCCGCCAATCAGAAAGATCCAGCCTGTGCGACTCTTACCGTCCGGACTGCCGGCCCAGTCACTGTCGGTGTATCCCCACGCAACCATACACGGCTGACGGCTGACGGCGGAACATGAGACCTCGCCGAGGAGTCGAGACAACACATCGCAGTACTCGGATCGCGGCCTCATAATGGAGGTGACGCAGCTCCTGAGAGAACAGAGCCAGGAGGTTGACGGCGAACACGATGTCTGGGCGCGTCGTCGTCGCCAGGAACATCAGTGAGCCGATGACTCGCAGGTACGTGGTCACGTCAACTGGCTCCCCCACGATGGCTGGGTCGGGACTCTTCAGCTTCACCTGGCCATCGGGTGACATGGGTGAGGATGCGCTCAGCACGACTGGCAGGTCCTCCGCAAAGCGGGTGGACAGAGTTTGCACATAGGCGGCCTTGTGGATGTGCAGGACGCCCTGGGAGCGATCATGCTCGAGCTCCATGCCCAGGAAGACTCTGGCAGATCCGAGATCCTTCATCTGGTAGGCGGCGTGCAGCAAGTCTTGGACGCGGTGGATGGCAGCCCTGTCTGGCGATGCGATGAGGAGATCGTCGACGTAAACCAGAACAGCGGCGAAAGTCTGGCCTCGCGGACTGAAAAACAGTGCGAGGTTAGTGGTGCTGCGCTGGAGTCCGCCCCGAAGGAGCGTGCTGCTGATTACTTGGTTCCAGCACCGAGGAGACTGCTTCAGGCCATAGATGGCCTTACGTAGTCGCCAGACAATCCCAGTGCCGTTGTCGAAGCCTGGGGGCTGCACCATGTAGAGCTCCTCACCCTCTAGTGAGCCATGGAGAAACACGTTGCTCACATCCATCTGATGCAGCTCCCACCCATGCTGGGCGACCAGGCTGAAGAGCGCCCGGCTAGTGGAGAACCGGCCAACTGGGTCAAAGATCTGGTCGTAGTCGACCCCAGGAATCTGGGTAAACCCCTTGGCTGTAAGGCGGGCCTTCTACTTGTCCAAGGACCCGTCGGGCTTCCACTTGCGCCGAAAAACCCACTTGGCGCCGATGGCCTTCTGACCTGGAGGAAGGTCGACGAGGTCGTACACATGGTGTTGTCGGACAGCAGCGAGCTCATTGGTACAGGCAACATCCCAGTGTACGGCCTCACGAGAGGCTTGTCTCGCGCAGGGTGGCTGGGTACTCCGGGCGTGCTGTGGAACGGACTGAGAGAGCGCGTGCATCTCGAGCCCCTGGTGGGATGCGCGCGAGTGCAGCCACGACAGCATGCCGATGCTCATGATAGAGCATGGTATAGCCCAGTGTGGAGCCTGGGTGAAGGTCTACAATGATGGCCAAGGTGGTCAAGCCAAGGGCCTTGGTTCCAGGGTCCCCACTCACGACCGTGGGAGTGGAGGAGACACGTGGAGCCACGGGGAGTCAAGGCGCCACGGGGCGTGGTACGACATTCCGCACGCTTGTCGACGGTCTGGGTCAGAGGCTGCCGCCTAGGCCACGTGTGTAGCATGGCAGGGCAGGAGATGGCACAGAGTCCGACGGGCCAATGGAGGCAGACGGGGTTGCTGGCCTAGAGGGACCAGCGGATGCAGCCGGGGCGGCTGGCCCGGATCGGCCGGCGGACGCGACTGGGGCTGCTGGCCCGGAGGGACTCGCGGGCACGTCCGGGACTGCCGGTCCGGAGGGGCAAGCGGACACAACTGGAGCTACTGGCCCGGAGGGACTGGTGGGCGCGTATGGGAAAACCGGACCGGAGGGGTAAGCGGAGACGACAGGGGCTACCGGCCCAGAGGGACCAGCGGATGCGTCTGGGGCTGTCGACTCGGAGAGACCAGCGGACACAACTTGGGCCGTGGGCTCAGAGGGGCCAGCAGACGCAATTGGGGCTGCCGGCTTAGAGGGACCAGTGGACGCGATTGGGGCCGTTGGCCCGGAGGGACCAACAGGTGCGACTGGGGCTGTCGGCTTAGAGGGACTGGGGGATGTGTCACCCGGAAGCAACAGGACGGAGGACGGACTCACTCCCCCACGCGACGGGATAGACACAGATGAGGCGGAGTGAATGAGGTCGCGAGAAAACAGGTCCTCGAATAAGAGTGCATCCCGGGACTCGACGATGCAGTGCCGGGAGGGATCCCAGAAGCGCCAGGCCTTGGACTGACGAGAGACACCGAGGAAGGTGCAGGGACGTCCGCGGAGGGTGAGCTTGCCGTCCTACTGTGGGATGGGTAGCCACACCACGGCCACGCACCCCAAACGCGAGCCGGGCAGAGGTCAGCGAGCTGACCGCACCAATGCTGGTATGGCGTGGACTGGTGGGGGAGGGGACCGTGGGGAGTCCGGTTCCAAACCCAGGTCATGTAGGCCATGGCTTCAAAGTTGAAGCCATCGGAGAGACCGGACTCGACCCGCACGATGCGGATGGCGTCGGCCATGGTATGGTTCCACCGTTCGAAAACACCGTTCTGGGTGGGCGTGTAGGGCGCGGATGTCTCATGGTGGATGCCGCGTGAGGTGAGAAAGGTCGTGGCCTCACCCATGTACTCACCACCGCAATCAGAGAAAAAGCGGTGAAGAGGGCGGCCACACTCGCGCTCCGTAAGGACAAGCCAGTCATGGATGGTGCGGGCAACATCGCTCTTCTGGCAAAGGCAGAAGACCCACCGGTAGCGAGAGTAGTCATCAGTGAGGGTGAGGACATACCGGCCGTGCTCGCTGACGGACTCGGTGAGGAGAGGGCCCATGACATCCGAATGGACAAGGTCAAGAGGGACGGACGCACGGGAGGAAGAAAGAGGGTATGTGGACTTGTGCATCTTCCCCTAAGCGCAATCAATGAACTCGGTGGAGCACGGGAGGGGGAAAGTCTCCGGGTCAAGGCCCTCGGCCGGCTGGGTGCGGAGCATGCCGTCTACGGCGGCAGAGTGGACGTGGCAAAGGCGGCGGTGCAAGAGGCGAGTGTGCGAAGGGGAAAGCGTGCTGGTGACAAACACATGGCCTGTGGCGGCCGACGGGGAGGAGACGGAAGGGGAGGAGGAGAGACGGGGCACATGCCACAGGTTGCCACGGGCGGTGGC
>SZWC01002044.1:199650-226940 GCA_023375785.1 Penium margaritaceum | reverse complement strand
GCCGGCTGGGTGCGGAGCATGCCGTCTACGGCGGCAGAGTGGACGTGGCAAAGGCGGCGGTGCAAGAGGCGAGTGTGCGAAGGGGAAAGCGTGCTGGTGACAAACACATGGCCTGTGGCGGCCGACGGGGAGGAGACGGAAGGGGAGGAGGAGAGACGGGACACATGCCACAGGTTGCCACGGGCAGTGACGTGCAGGACTATGAGACCAGACGGATGCAACGACACAGTGCCAACACCACGCGAGTGCACAACGTCCATGCTCATGCGGTCAAGTGCACTGACGGACAGGAGGCTGAGCTCGAGACAAGGGATGAAGAGGACGTCGGTCAAAAAGACCTCACCGGCAGGACCATGGAAACGAACAATGCCAACACCACAAACAGGCAACACCTGTCCGAAGCCCGTCCGGACACCAAAGACATCGCCTATAGGACCGAGCATACTGAAGGCCTCACGAGAGGCCGTCATGTGATGCGTGGCCCTGGAGTCGATGATCCAGGTCTCAGCGGGGTCCAGGACCAGGGTCGCTAGATCGCTAACCGTCACATGGCAGCAAGCAAGGGACGCGGACATGACAGAAGGAGGCGCAAAACGAGACTGCCAATCGTCAAGCCATGCAACATCATCATTGGAAGGGGTAGAGGACACCACGGAAGACGATGCGACAGACGAGGAAACGGGACACGACCAGATCAGTCTCAGTCATGCAAGGCGGGGCAGGAGAGAAGGAGGTGACGCAACTCACACTTCCCTGGGGAGGAGGGCGCGTCAGGCCGAGCTGGAGCGCGATGAACAACTCCAGCTGACGCTCACGGGAGGACGGCCCAAGAATGTAGACCAAGTGCGGAGTGACGACACCGGAGCCCGGGTAAGAAAGGGACAGTGCCGGCGACGGGAACGGAGGTGCCGACGGCTGTGGGTAGTACTGCTGCGGCGCGGGTGTCTGCGGGACTGGCGGAGCTGTCAGAGGGGCGGAGCTACTAGACGAGGTCGAAGTGTCAGGGCCAACAGTAGCGACGGCGGCAGAGGCGAGATGGCGCTCACGCTGGCAACGTATGGTGGCGATGACGCGCGCCTCGTCCGTCGGGAGAGGGTACGTGTACCACCCGTGTCCGGGCTGGCCACAATTGTGGCAGACCGAGCCACCACCGCAAAAACCGGTTGACGGCTGCTGCTGCTGCTGTTAAGACGGACCCTTGCCTTTCTTGTTCTGGCTCTTCTTCTTCTTCCCCGAAGACGATGAGGTAGCTGCGGCGGGGGAGGCAACGGCCACGGCGGCAGCGGCAGGAGAGGCGACGGCAGGGGATGCAAGAGCCTCCGTCCGATGGAGCTCGGACTCCTGGTGAGCTTCCTCAATGCAGAGGAAGAGTTCGTATGCCCAGGGCATGAGGGTGCCCTGGGCCGCCATGGTGGAGAGGACATCCTGGGGGTACTGCACGAAGACGTCCGTGCAAGCGCTGGTGGCGCCGCGCTTGATAGTGAGGAGTGCGGACAGAGGAGGTGGAGCAGATTTGCCGAGATGACAAAGGATGTCCTCTGCCCGCTGCCAGTGGGCAGTGACCGTCTCGGTCTCCCCCATGTGCAGGGAGTTGAAATCCTGGAGCAGACGGCTGATCTCAGCATCGCTGGACAGGCAATGGGGCCTGGTGAGGACGTGCCATGCGGTTGCAGGATCCGGGATGTCGCCAGAGGTGAAGTTGTCGAGGAAAGGCTCTAGGGCCAGGCAGGAAGCTGGAGGTGCGATTGAGACGAGAGCACGGACGGGGCGACCAGCGTCATACAACTGGTCGGCCTGGGTGGAGTCGTAAGGGAGGGTATAGTATGCCCACAGGCCCTCACCTTGCCCCAGGATCCGGAAGCTGAGCTCCCAGCTCCGAAACTGCTCGCCGGCCTGAAGCGGCGGCGGATGCGTCTCAAAGTCCTTCTGCCTACGGCCGGCGCCCAGAGTGGGGCCAAGGACGGAGGTCACTGTCTACCGCTGGCGCTAAATCTGCTGCTGCGCTAGGTAGTACGTGGCAGCAGACACAGCTGGGCCGGCGTGCCCTGGAGGGATGAACGACAGCGACGCAATGGTGGTAGTCAGGGAGGCTACTGGCTGTAGCGCTCTAAGCCGCTGTGTCAAGGCGGCGAACTGTTGCTGAAGAGCGACGAGGGGATCAGGGTTGCCGCCAACGACACCAGTGGGTTGGTGCTGCTGCTGTTGCTGCCGTTGTTGCTGTTGTTGCTGTAGTCACTATAAGAAAGGCGGGGTAGGGGTCCCCCCCAACAGAGGAGGATCCCTCGTCACCGGGGCTACAGCCCATGGTTTGGTGTCCCTTGTTTTTTTTATGTGATGATGACATCAGCAGTGACATGAGCAATGATGTTAGCAGCAGGGTGCTGACTTCAGCAGCGACGGTTGTTGGGGCCGCCGCTGTTGCTGTTGTTGCTGCTGCTACTGCCGCTGCAACTACTGCTACTACTGCTGGTATTGCTGTAATTGTTGGTTTTGCTGCCGCTGCTACTGCCTCTGCGGCTGCTGCTGTTGTTGATGCAGGTGCTGCTGTTGCTGTTGCTATTGCTGTTGCTACTGTTGCTGTAGCTGCTGCTGCTGCGGCTGCGGCTGCTGCTGTTGTTGCGGCTGCAGTTGCAGTTGCAGCTATAGCTGCAACTGCTGCGAGCTGCTGTGGCTGCTATGGCTGCTGTAGCCTGCTGCTACTGTTGCATGCTGGTGTAGCTGCTACGTGTTGCAGCTGCTGCTCGCTCCTACTGCGGGCTGCTACTGCGGGCTGCGGGGTGGGGGATTTTTCTTCCTCCTTCTTGTCATTCTTTTCTTTTTTTTCAGTTTTTCTGTCACAGCAGGCAGCAGCCCGCTGTATGCTTCGAGCAGCGGGCTGCTACTCGCTGCTCCCTCACTACGAGCTGCGAGCAGCAGCAGCCGTGGCTGGCTGCTACCAGCAGCTGCTCGTTGTTGCTGCTGCTGGAGCTGGCTGCTACAACGGCTCGCTGCTACGACTGCTGCAGCCCGCTACTGCTACTGCACGCTGTTGTAGCTGCTATGTGCTACGGCTGCTTCTTGCTCCTGCTACAGGCTGATGCTGCGGGCTGCTGCTACGAGCTGCTGCTGCTGTTGCGAGCTACTGCTGCGAGCTGTTACTGCTGCGAGCTGCTGCAAGCTACTGCTTTTGCCTACTGCTGCTGCTGCACGCAGCTTCTGCTGGCTGCTGCTGCCACTTCTTACTGCCATTGCCTGCGGCTGCCGCTGCTGTAGGTTGGTGCTGCTACGTGCAAGTGCCAGTCACTACACCTGGGTGATGTTGCAGCATGTGTCGTCGCCCTCAGGTGTCGGATGCCACCTGCTGCTCACCTCCTTGCGTCACGCGTGGGGGTCAGTGTTGCCGAAAATATTCGGCAGAATCTCCCCCGGCCTAGTGGCCGTGGGGAAAAATCTGACGCTGCCACCAGGAGGGTCAATGCTGCCAGAAAACATCCGGCAGCATTTCCCCTATCCTGCACTGGCGCGTATGGGGGTCTGCCGGCGTTGTTTGGCACTTGTTCGTCAGTCTTCTGCTGCTGCTGCTACGCTCTGGCTCTGATACCAAACTGGAAAACCTAGGCAGCAGGTTAGGGCAACAGCGTTGTTGATGCAGCGTGCGGGCTTCCACGCTCGTTGCTTAAGTCAGTTGCCCCCTCAGTCTATTGCTCTAGAGTCGAAATCTGGAAGCTCTGGGTTTTTTACTCACAAATGCGCGTGAGAGTGTTAGCACCAGAAAGCAGCTGAAAACTGAAAGTGACTGATTAGGAATGAAGAATGAGCAACAATGGGAGACCCCTCCAAGTTGTAGCTCCCCCCCACTAGAATAGAACTTGTTACTCAGCTAACCAGCCAATCAGGAAATAGTACTAGACCTATTTCTGGCAGGCAGGGTTTTCTTGGTGAGCCCTACCAGACGCCCGACAGCCCAAAACCCGGGCGTCATCTGTTTTGCCTGAAAACTGGACCATACCATGATACCGTCGCAGCAAACGCAGTCGTGCGGTCAGAATCAGCTAGAAAAATAGCAACGAAGAGTTATGGCTGCCCGAACCCGGGCAGTGCCTACGACAGTCAGTGACGCCAAGCAGGGCCACACAGCAGGAGACATGGACCCTAGGCACAGCATGACGATGCAGACGCAATGCCACAACCAGAAACAGAGCAGAGTGCATGGAAACAGCATCTGCAGTGGTAGTGACCGCTGGCGGCTCGACCGCCGCGGAGGCCTGCCGATGGAGCTGAGTGCATCGCCGTAGGGAGGAGGCTTCAGTGAACCGTGCGTGGGCCTCAACGTGCGTCAGCTCCATCGCGCGACACTCCAGCAGCGTCGAGTCTCGCCGTTAGTCATGTGCACGCTAATGTACATAAGCCGGGAGGACACAACAGAGTACAATGAGAGACGCGCAAAAACCAACAGGGTGTCCTGGTTGCCCCGGTACAATCCACTGGGTGTGGGGGTCTCAACCCACCAAGAAAACTCTCCTACCTCCCGACAAGCCGACAGGGCTTCAGGAACCCATCGACCGTGTCTCCTTGGCGTTGTCGTATTTGCTGCAGAAATCTCGGTATAGTCCGGAGGCCCGTCGTGTCGTCACGTCCTCCTCTACCATATACCACCAACGTGGGTATATGGATAATCCATCAACGTCAGTCGAGACGGGTGGAAGCCACACAAACCAACACTTCCCCTGGCTGACATAGCCGTCCACGCTAGAACAAGTGAACGAATGCATGGAACAACAACATATGCCAAACCACAATTTGCACTAGTCATCCACACATACATACACAACTGCTATGCATCTAAGGTCTCCTCATGACACTGGCACATCATACCAATTGTTCGCGCCTAGACGGTGAGAAGAATGATGCACACGCACACAAACCAGTGTAATACACACACCATGTGCATGTCAGACGACAAGAGGGTCTCCTATAAACACTGGCAGTACCAATGCCCAGGTCTCGACCACTAAGAGCAATCCAACAGGTGTCTGTATGCAGACCAAAATAGCATCATCAATCAACACACATCATCATAGGGGGTCTCCTCTTAACACGAGTGTGCCTCACCACGTGTCCGGGTCTCGACCACCATGAGCAAACGAGCTGGCATGCAAATGCCACACATAGTATGGCCACACACCAAGACACACGACCACATGGTCTCCTCGTGACACTGGTGCAACCGACCAAGTGTCCGGGTCTCGACCAACATCGTGCGGCTGTAGTATGCTCATAGGAGAGCATGGACCCTTCGCCATGCATCTCCCATAATGTCGCGTCAAGTCGAGGTCCACACAACACTCCCCTTGGGCAAATGAACATGGCGACGATGTTATCGATGGAGATGCTAAAGCCGTAGCTGTAGAGATCCTGGGCGATGAATCATGTAGTCTCTCCATCATGTAGAGATAGCTCCCCCTATCATGTACGAGTTGGCTCCCTCCCTCAAAGACAAAGTGGTTTCTCTTGCTACGGCTCCTCACGTTGCAACTGCAACACCTGGAGTGTACTAGTCTCGCGCAACTGCCAAGGGTCCCAACTCACTGTCTCTCCTCTCTCTACTCTACTGCGATGCATTTGTGTACACCGGAGGAAAGGGAATGGACGAGCAGCATGCGAGCATGGATGAAGTGGCAGAGCAGGCTTCCGATGCGGGATAGAGCACCCTGAGGCACAAGGGTGTACGGCCGGAGGAGGAGGGCTTGAGCGACGAACCGGATCACCACTCATGGACGAAGGTGACGATGGAGCGGCTCAGTCGGGTGGATGAAGGTGCATGATGGCAACACCAGAAGGAGGAGCGATGATGGAGTCGACAGGAACAACGATGACGGAAACTGAAGGCACGCTCAGCTCTCCTATGGTAGTGTCTCCATCGAATGTCATACTCAGAGCTGCTACAAGATCCTCCCTGATTATGGGTGTGCGAGGTAGGGGTAGTGGAAAGCTCGTGCCGATAGTGCTGATGCTCCCCTCCTCTCAGAATCGCTCACGTGCTGCAATCACCTCCTGCTGTAGCATCACTACACGCTCCTGCAAGTCAGCGTAATCTGCCTCGGACATTTGGAGGCGGCCCAAATGATGAACTCTGCCTCATTGGATGCTGCACATGCAGACTGCAAAACTCTTGAGTAGAGATCCATATGCATCTTTGCTACTGAAGACAATGGAACCGGTGCTGCTGCATCCTCCTCGGGGGTCAATCAAACTCGCAATGTGCTGAGACATTGGAACATCGGATGCAACTGCAGGTGTCTCATCCACACCACAGCTCGTGTCTATCATATGAGGTGGAATGAGCGATCGCATGCCGAGAGAGAAGGAGAAGGAGTCGTCGGTGGAGCAAGTGGAAACATCATCCGTGCACGTACTACCACTCTCATCGTCGATGTGATCAGCAGGGACACCAACAGGTGAACACGAGAGGGCAAAACTCAGTTCCCGTTGACGAGGTGACTCCATCCGCGTGTACGGATCTCCTCCACTGTCCTCGACTACCGCCGTTGTGGAAACAAGTGTGCAGGTTTCCAGCTCGACAATGCCTGTCAAGGCGACAAGTAAGCGCAGCTGGCACTCACGCATCGTCTCGTCGGGAAGGCTGGTCGCTGCCACCTACTCAATAATGGAGTGAGGACCACCATCTGACTCCGTCATGCGTGTCTCTACTTTGTCGTGTGCACGGGAAACTGTAGACTCAGGGAACATGGACGAATCCTCACGCTGGAGCCGGTCCTCAGGTAGCGCGGATGACATGGTAGAGCTTGCTATGTCTGCTATAGCACATGTCCTAGAGACACCTCTCATAAATGTTGCTCTCAAGAATGCTTCAACATGTAAAAGACCAGCCTGCCGACTCGTCTCATGCACTGCGACCGCTGTCGGGCTGGTATGAGCCTCGTGTGCCAACTTCCCCAAAAGTCCGTATGGGGCGTCCCGATCCGCACGATACTCTTGTGCCACCACCGGGCAGCTACCGGTCGGAGTCGCGAGTGGCACCGCCGAGGCACATGAGATTAACACTCCTAATGTAACCTGCTGCTCCAGAACGTCTAGCTTCTGTCCCAGCGTAGATGTCGCCCTCGATGACATGCACGTCTCAAGCATTGCAACCTTTGCCGGACTAATGTGAGCCTATTGCACAAACTCCCCCAAAAGTCCGGTAGACACATCCTCATCCGTTCGAGACTCCTCTGCCACCGCTAGGCCTCAACTAGCCAGAGCCGCGAGTGGCACCACCCTGGGAAGTCGTGCCTATGCTCCTCTTGATGTCACATGCTGCTACGGAAGATCTAGATCCAACCCGGACGTGGAAGTCGAACTCGATGACAGGCAAGTCTCCACCAGAAATGCCATGTCGGTATTGTTGGAATGATGCTCCTCACCATGGCAAGAGTGACTCCAAAAAGGAACACCAAAAAGACAAGCCTTAGTGGCTTAGTGGTTAATGGTGTCCACCTCTAGAGACAGGGGCCCGGGTTCAAGTCCCACAAGATGAAATTCTGCCCTGCCTCAAGGGAGGTGGAAAATAGATGCCAGGAAGCTAGCTCAACCTCTAGAGTTCCTCTTTAAGTTTCTAGAAGGCCAGGTGAGGGTCCAGGAAGGTGGCACACCTTCTAGAAGGGGTGACTTGTCCTACAAGGCATCTAGAGGTGTCTTGGTCTTCTGGACACCTTCCCTCCTACTAGAAGCAAGCTGAGGAATCTAGGAAGGGGCAGAAGCTTCTAGAGGAGGGAAGGGATGCCTTCCTAGGTGGGAAAAGGACAGCCTACCAAGGAGCACTCTAGAAGCCATAGAATCTGCTAGGAAGCTCCAAATCTGGCATGCTTTGGTGTTCTGGAAAGCTTAGATCAGTGGCTATAAAATGCCACTGCTTGTGAGCCTTGATCAAGTGTTTATTCCCATCCAATTGAGGCCAAAACTATTGCCTCACTCTCTGACCAGATTTTGCCATCCTTGGAACCAGTTGCCTCCATAGTTTCAGTCTCTCCAAAAACAGTTGGTGGTGTGAACCAGCCACTGCTAGGGACCCTCCAGGGTGCACACTCACCCTCAGGCCAACAGGTATCAGACTCCATGTGATGTGTTGTCACCGTATCATGTGAGTCAGCCTGAGCTGACACTCGAGCACCACGGCCAGGCGCGAGTGCAGATCCTCTTGATATGGTCACAACATGCAATACGTGGTGACCCACTCCCCCTTGACAGGTACCGCAACGAAAGCCGAGGTGGTGGAGGGTGTATCAAAACGGGCGCGAGTACGGCATGCGGAGCGCTGACGCCGACGTCGTAAGGACTCACGATCGGAAGGACTACATGAAGACATGTCATCGCGAGGTGGCATCGTCGTTGCAGCAAGGTGGAGGATCAAAATGATGGTGGTAGTCTGGGACTAGCCAACACGTGGAGCTACAGGGAAACATTGGATGAAGGAGATGAGATCAAGGAGGTTGTCGACGAACGAGTAGCAGAAGCACGCTTGGTGACTACGAGGTCACAAAGCCGCTGCACCATCTGCCTCAAGGCATGGATCATGAAGAGTATGGTTGCCAGAGGTCCACCTAGGAGATCTACTAATACTGGCAAATCCGCATGCTGTGGAGGACGCGTGCTCAGACAAGGCTGAAGCCGAGGTGGATTCCAGCCGGGAGGGCGCGTCCAACAGCGACGCCAACCATGATGTCCATCACCACAATAGTAGCAGGCAAATACACAGAGCTCCTGCTCAGATTTCTGTGCACTCATCTTGTACGCCGGACAATTGATAGGTGTCTAAGGCACCTACTCCCATTGGTAGACACCAAGCCACTGGAGAGGATGAGACCAGTGGCACCTGTCACACCCGGAGGTCACGGCATCAGGGTCAGAAAACGTGAGCAGAGGGGGCAAGCTGCAGTACCATTGTACGCCCAGTGTATGGAGTCTGAAGATCTACGGCTACTAATGCTGCTGCCACTAATGGAGCAAAGACTGCTCTGGGAACACTGAAGAATGGCGGCAACAGGTGTGGCTGCTGCTCCAAGTGGTAGACGACCCAGTCCTCGGAGATGCATAGACTCGAATCCACCGTCAATCCTACAGAGTGAACTGCGCACAGGAATCCACGGGCCATAGGGAGATGCATGTTGTCATCGCCGCCGATGACAATATGCTGTCGGTGGGGATGGAGAGACTCCAAACGTAGCTGCATCCGCCCCTCGCCCGCCAGTGCCATTGTTGCTACGAAAGCTGCTATTACTGCGGCGGTAGTAGTTGTAAGATTTTGTTTTCCTCAATGTCTTTCTTTCTTCTCTTTTTACTCTCCCCTCTTCTCGCCCTCAGCCCATTTTTTTGGGCTTTTTTGTTCTCTTTTCCACTCGCTTACAAGTGTACCCCGTTTTTATTTTTTCTCTCATCCCACCTTTCTTGATTGCCCCTAAACTGGGGAAATGGATAAAATAGGGGATGGAAGGAGGGGTGTCCGGCCTGTCCGGTCCTCCTTCTTGTGCAATGCTCGCTCGCTTGCTTGCTCAGCGAGCGAGTGAGCGAGTGGCAGGGGAGGGGGGTCCACCCCTTTCCGCCATCAGCCCCTCTGTCAGTCGGCCGACGGGGCCCACGGGGCCCACGGGCCCCTCTGAGGGACCCCTCAGTGGGGGCTCAAGTCAGCCCTCCGGGGTCCCCCTCAAGAGGGCAGGCTCGGCGAGCCAACATCCCCCTCTGAGGAGGCCCCTTAGAGGTGGAGGGAGGGGGGGCCCTCCGAGGAGGGCTGTGAGGACCTCTTCGCTTTGTCAGTAGCAGGTGCAACGGCAGGTGCAGTTGTTGCGTTTGCTGCTGTTGCTTCTAGTGATGTTGTTGTTGCTTCTGCTGCTTTTGCTACTACTATTGCTACACCTAGCAGTTGCTGCTGATGCTTGCTATTGCCGCTACTGCTGTTGATGCTACTTGCTGCTGCCACCGCTACTGCTTGCTCTTGTCATTGCTGGTGCAATCGCTACTACACGTTGCTGCTGCTACCGCAGCTGCTACTGTGGCTGATGGTGTTGCTGCTATATGCTGCTGCTACTGACGCCACTGCTGCAGCGGCTGATGCGATGTTGCAGCTACTGTTGCTACTGTTGCTATGCGGCACAGCGGCTACTACTAATGTTGTTGATGACGCCTATGCAGCTGCTGCAATTGATAGCGATGGCCGTTGCTATTACTGCTGCTGCTGCTGCTTCTGTTGTTGTGAGCAGCTGCGCTGCCGCCACTACTCCTGTTGCATGGCAACGCACCTGCCGCGACTGTTCCGTCTGCTTTTCCTATTGGTGTTTCCACCGCAATGGTGCTGTGCGCGGCTCACCATCCCTGTGGCATTCACGTGCTATCGCTTTACGCTCCCTCACGCTGCTGACGGCGTGGCACCACGTGGCGCGTTCTCTTTGCGTTCCACCCATGACTATTGCTTCTGCTGCTTTTGCTGCTCACACCCCCCCTAAGATCAGATACCAAATTTGAAATTATCTGAGGCATGCAAGCCCATGCAAAAGCGAACATGAGCTCTGTGTGTGAGTGTACTGCAAAACGGTAAAGTTTTGGCTAAATGTAGAATACATAGTATAAAAGAACAAGGAGAAAGAACAAATGAGCCCCTATCGGGCTTATGTAGGGGTGCCGGCAGCTAGCCACATCGGACCCCGTCACCCCTGCTGAACCCAAATGAGTCAGCGGGGAGAGCACACTGCATAGACTACAAGAACAACGAAGGTGGTCTCCTCAATGCACCGGAATAGCTCTCAGAATGCCCGGGTCTCGACAATTGAGAAAATACGAACAGTGATAGAAAATCTAGAAATCAGCGTCCAGACATCCAAAACGACTTTCCGAACATTGGCAGCCCTACTACAACCATCAGGTCTCCTCCTCGCACTGGTACAGTCCACCGGGTGCGAGGATCTCAACCCACGGAGAAAACTCTCCTACCTCTTGACAAGCCCACAGGGCTGTCGGAACGCATCGACCGCGTCTTGCCGGCGCTCTCGCAGGTGCTCAAGAAGTCTTGGTACAGTCTGGAGGCCCTTCGTGTCGTCACGCCCTCCTCTACTAGATACCACCAACGTGGATACATGGATAATCCATCGGCGTTTGTCGTGACGGGTGGAAGCCACACAAACCAATAGAGCGGCAAGAAAGAACACAATAAATAGCTAAGTGTGAAAGAAAATCTCTCAATCTATTGAAAGGCAACAGTACAATGGAAAAGTTAATTTTCATTGAAATGTAGACCTCAATAAGGGCAACCATACCAATGGCAATCAAGGTTACAGTGCTAGCTCCTCTAGGGAGAAAAACTGCAGTATCTTGGTAGAAGGGTTAGAGAGCTGGCTGCAGAGAGGATCATGCTAAGCCTAAGAGTAGGTAATGCAGAAAAATGTGAATGAGGACACAACAATGGTATAGATCGAGGGGAGGGAGGTCAAAGTACTTGTAGACAGTACAGAACTGAACGGATGAGTATCGTCTAGTGCAGACACGAATCTGACACAGAAGAACCCATGTGTGTTTCACGTCAGAAAGCCAAAAAATTGACTGGCTTACCCATTGGCACGAGCCTCAAGCTAGCCTTGTTGTCGTGTGTGCTTTGAGCCGACACCGCTCCTCACTGCCATTGTGGCACCACAGCTATTTCATGGACCCCGAGACTGTTTTGAACCTTCAACATTGTGCCGACGTGATGCACTTGCTGCGTTCCGACTCTTGGTGTGTGGGCTTTGGCCTGACACCCTTTTGAGGACAGCAAGGTTACTTGGGATGTGGCACGATGCTATGGTCGAGGTTATGCTGGTGAAGACCCGCACACCTGGTGAGTTCTACCAGTGCGACGTGGAGACCCATTGCCTCCATGTGTTATGTATGATCCATGCAAGGTTATGCTGGTCGAGACCCGCGCACCTGGTGAGTTCTGCCGGTGTGAGGTGGAGACCCAATGCCTACATGTGTTATGTATGATCCATGCATGATGTGGTCGAGACCCGGATACCCGGAGACATTTTCTGATGTCATGAGGAGACCTTGTTCCTCTGTCTCTCTTGCATGATGTTTGACTCGTAAGTGTGTGATTGACTTCGTGCATGGTCAAGACCCGGACACTTGGTGGGATGCGCCATTGTCACGAGGAGACCATGTGTTGTGGTATGCCTGATCAGTGCTCGCTATGATTGGTTGCCTGAGCCATCATCTCTTGCCTTCGCTTAGACATCGTTATGTTGACAGTGGTCTGAGCCAGGGGGAGTGTTGGTGTGTGTGGCTTCCACCAGTCACTAGCTATGGCCAGGAGAGTAGCAGTACGGGAGAGCGTGACGACATGGTCCCCCATGCGGACCCCGGAGGCACTGGCCTGTCGACAGGTGGTGGACCACCCACTAGGATCTGACCAACGACTTCCCTAGCATCGTGGATGCTGTCTCGGACCTCCTGCAGGTTTTTTGTAGCCTATCCTTCATGCGGACCCAGCTGGCACCAGACCACCAACGAGTGGCGGCTCCATCCACCGGTAGCTGCCAGAGAGCTGCCACGACGCCCAAGGTGCTTGCTCGGGTGCTTTGTGGTTTTTCCGCAGACGCTAGAGTTTTCTCGGTGGACTGGCATTTCAGCCCGATTTGCATGTTTTGCATTGCCTGTCCACCGATTGGTGCCGGACGTATGTGTGTGACCAGTCGTAACGTCCGGCTCAAGATTTTTCATCTCTAGGTTCAGACGGCGTAGCGTTCTGATTTGTCTGCAAAGAGTTACGGCCAAAACAGTGCTTTTGGGCCGGTTTTAGGACAGACCTTGCATTGCCGCGTGCGACACCTGTCGTGCGCCGCGACAGGTATTTATGCTGTGGACTTGTCATTTTTTGTCTATCTGCATGTGTTTTATTCATGAAAGCACATATGACACTGTGTCGTGTCGTCTAGCCAAATCCTTGCCGTTTTGCATCCGACCTGTGTTGACGTCGCGAGCTGACTGAGCGCTGACGCCCAGTCAGTGGCAAGCATGCTAGGAAGCTTCCTAGAATCTTCTCATGGTATCAGAAAAAATGAGCTACAGCTCGTTGTGATGTGTAGTAGAGATGCCGCAGTAGCATTAGCAATGAGTGACAACAGCGGCAACCATCCATGGCAGCAACAGCAGATCCTGGAGGGACCCACCACGACCACATTGGAGCAAAGCGGTGGAGGTAACAGAGACAACGGCGGCACCTGCAAGCAACAGCGACCGTAGCAACAAGAGTGGCGGGAAGCACCTGCGGAAATTGTGGCTATGGCCAGCAGCCACTACAAAAGCAGCACCGGGTGGCGGTTGCAGACGCGTCTGGCTACCGGTGTATACAAAAGAAAAAAGAGGAGGAGAAGCAACACGCAGGAGAAGCAGCAGCTTGCGGCAGCGGCGGGTGCGAGCACTGGCAGCACGCAATAGTAGCAACAACTTGCAGCACTGGCGACGGGCAGCAGCCGTAGCAGTAGCAGCGGCGACGATCAGATGCAACGGAAGTTGCAACAGGCGGCAGTAGCAAACAGAAGCAACATCAGCAAGCGGCAGCAGCAGCTGGCGGGTGAGAGCAGCAATAGCAGGTGGCAGTGAGCAACAACAGTTACAGTAGTGGCAAGTAGCTATACTAGCATCAGCGGTGTGCAGCAGGCGCAACGGCAGCAGTAGCAGTGGTGACGGCGGGCAGCTGCAGCATGTGGTCGCAGCTCCTCACGCGGGCTGCAACAGCAGCAGTAGCCCACGCAGCAGTGGCAGCCGCAGTAGCAGCAACCACTGCTGCATCTTGCTCGCCCCGCAAAGCTGCATTGCAGCTTTGTGTTGTGAGCAAGCATCGCGAAGCTGCTTGCTCGCAGCGAGTGAGCTGGCCGAGCAAGCTCGCTCGATAAGCTCGCCGAGCGAGCTCGCTCGACGGGCTCGCTCAAAGTGAGGGTCGAGCCACACCAGAAGAAAAAGGGGGGAGAGAGGGTTGAGAGGGGGGGGCTCGAGTAGAGCACCCCAGAAAACCCCAAAGGGGGCATCCGAGGAGGTGACGCCTAGAAAAACAAAGGGATAAAGAGGACTGGGGGTTCCTCGAGTGGGGCATTTCAGTAAGACCCCGAGAAGGGTTACCCCACTCATGCCGAGCTTTTGGTGAAATAGAAAAAAGGATTTTTTGTGTTCTTTTTTTTATTCTACCTTTTGAGTTTGGCTTGAGACCACCACCGTTGGTTGACAACGAGAACCGCTATAATAGCATCTGCCGTGAGAATTGCAGCAGCAGCAACAGTAGCGAAGGTGGTTTGAGGCCACTGCCGTCGGCTGACAACAACACCTGGTGCAGAATGAGCACCAATAGCAACTTGGAGTCGCACACTTGAGTCGCACAGCAGCTCACCACCAGCGTAGTGGCAACCGTCTTCGTGATGGCGTCGCAGAACGTCTGAGAGATTGTGCTTCGATCGCTCACCTCCCCCTCTGGCCTTGCGCCAGCGGGAGCAAGTGTCGTGTGCACTCACCCACACCGAGCTTTGAAGATGAGCACACTGGCATGGCAAGGAGCGCAGCCGGCGCCGTGGTTGGCACCGACTCTACATACGTTGCAGGCGTCGCAGTGGCAGTTTCAGACGTGGCATACGCCTCAGGCGTCCAACGGCTTTGCTTTCTACTGGGGATCGGCACTATGGCTGGCGCCAGTGTCGCAAGCGTCCTACGTGGTGGCGACCGCCTTGGATACGGTCACGCCCTTCGTCTTCACCATTGGACTCAGAGACGTTGTCAGCCAATACTGTGACACCCCTCAGTGGAGCTATGGCGGTGTTGTACGCTGAGCTCTAGGGTCTAAAGCACATGGTGCAACAGCTCATAGACCATGCACTCTTTGAGTGGGCTGTTGCCACCATACCGCTACACACATCCCTGTCTCCCTCCTTGCCATCCTCACCTCCTACATTGTCGTCACCTACCGGTCCCTCGCCACCCAATCTAAGCTCCACATCGGACACCCTCTGCTCTGTCCTGGGGTCAGTCGGTGTCAGCCCGACCTCCGACCTCGTCACTATCTTAGCCGTCACTTCTGCCGGCACCCCTCGTGCACGCTCTCATCGAGCGAGACAGCGGATGGCTCGACAGGCTAGACATGCCCAGCCAACAGTAGCAGTGCTGACAACAACATCACCAGCAGTGACGGACGTTGCCGAGGAGCCGCTTCCATCGTCTCCGGTTGCAGGATTGGTGTATCACCCCCTTCCACCTTCTCGCGGTGTGTCGGTTGTGGGAGGGATGGAGTGTCCGACATCGACTACCTTGGAGCCGAGGACTGAGGTAGAAAACGGAAGCTTACGACACCCTCATTTGGTGCATCATGTTGCTATGGTGGAGGACTGTTCGTCCGAGGAGGAGTGGTCTTACACAGAGTCAGCTTCAGAGATCAAGTTGGAGATTGCATCGGATGTGGCAGAGGGATTAGGAGAGGCATAAATAGCCATTGATACCGTGACAATGGCCAGGACGATAGCAGCTACTATGGTGGTGGCAGGAGTTGGAGCAAAGCCGTCTTCCTGGTCCTTGGTCGCGGGGTTAGTGCGCCACTCCCTCCTGGTTTTTTGGAGTCCATCGGCTGGTGGGAGGGTGGAGTTCTTACCAACAAGCACAAGAGAGCACATGATTGATGCACGAGATAGTGCTCAACGGCAAGAGCATGTGGCTGACCGCCAGGACGGGACAGACGCCCCTTGTGAGGACGACGAGCCGTACATGGGGGATTGGTCTGACACGGAGTCGATGACAGACGTAGAGGCCCCGTGTGCTGCCGTTTTTGCAATAGCCGCGGCACAAGCACGAGATGGCCCCTCGGTGATAGCAGACGTCCACGTGTGCAACATGGAGGATGCAAAGCGAGTTGCAGACATCCGACCCCTCGCTGCCCTGACCGGTGTCCCTGACACCATGGCGGTTCCAGCGGAGGACACAGCTCCTCTCGTCCGAGCTACAGTTCTTGTACCCGAGCGCCTATGCTCCGTGGTCGACAAGCAGGAGGCAGTGGTGGCTTGAGCCGATGCGCACGAGCAGAGTCTCATGGTCGAGCTCCTAGAGGCCAGTAGCCACTGTTACACCGTGGATGTTCACGCACGACGGGCTGTCGAGGAGAGAGTGGAGGATGTACACAGGCGTCTCGAGGCAGCTGAGTGGTCTCTACAAGATGTACGGCTAGGACAGGCGGACCTCCAACAACAGGTGGATGATGGGTTGCGCACCACGGGTCATGAGGAGCACCACGGCACTGACCGCACCTTTGATGACCACGACATCACCGCGGATGTAGCTGTACCTACACATGCTGCCATCCGGCCATCAACTGACGGCCAATCGACAGGTTTGTCACGAGCAGCAGATACCATTGCAGCAGCCATTTTTACAGTCGCAAACGGCTTACGTGATGACTCATTATCTTGCGCTCCTTTCCTACCAGAACTTCGCAGCCCGGTGGCACGTCAGTCGACGATTGACGCAGAGGACGTCGACTTGTGCGACGACCAGGCGCAGCTCCATTCTTTCTTATGGGGTGAGACCGCAAGGCTATAGGAGGCTCTAGCTTTTGCCAAAACGCACACAATCGAGGTCCACCATCAGGTTCGTTCTGCCACTGACCGCCTACATGCCGCAGATGTAGCCAGCCGGTCGGCTGCCGCATCAGAGCTTGTCGAGCTCCACATGCGCCTCAACGCTGCGGAGGCTGCAAGGCAATATGTAGCTTAGTAGTTGGAGGCTATACAGCAGGCGATAACTTTGGAGGACACCCTCAGCGCTGCACCAGTCACATCAGCCAATGACGACAGCAGAAGCGATGATAACGACAATGAGGCGAACAACGATGACGCTCCGGGATGAGGCTCTGTGCGAGTACATCCCACTAGCATCGTCATCACCCTTGCTAAAACAGTGTAGGAGTATGTGGCCATCGGGGAGCTGTGCTCCCTCCTCATGGATTGTGCTGGGAGCAGCCATCAGTTTTGCTCGTACTGTCAGCCTCTGCAGCCCAAGGGGAGTGTTGGTGTGTGGGCTTTGGCCTGACACCCTTTTGAGGACAGCGAGGTTACTTGGGGTGTGGCACGATGCTATGGTCGAGGTTATGTTGGTCGAGACCCGCGCACCTGGTGAGTACTACCGGTGTGACGTGGAGACCCATTACCTCCATGTGTTTTGTATGATCCATGCAAGGTTATGCTGGTCGAGACCCGCGCACATGGTGAGTTTTACCGGTGTGACGTGGAGACCCAATGCCTATATGTGTCATGTATAATCCATGCATGATGTGGTCGAGACCCGGATACTTGAAGACATTTTCCGGTGTCACGAGGAGACCTTCTTCCTTTGTCTCTCTTGCGTGATGTTTGACACGTAGGTGTGTGATTGACTTCGTGCATGGTCGAAACCCGGGCACTTGGTGGGATGCACCATTGTCACGAGGAGACCCTGTACTGGGGTATGCTTGATCACTGCTCGATATGATTGGTTGCCTGAGCCATCATCTCTTGTCTTCGCTGAGACATCGTTATGTTGACAGTTGTGTCAGCCAGGGGGATTGTTGGTGTGTGTGGCTTCGACCCCTCACGAGCGACGGCCAGGAGAGCAGCGGTACAAGAGAGCACAATGACATGGTCTCCGATGTGGACCCCGGAGGCACCGGCGTGTCGGCAGGTGGTGGACTACCCACTCGGATCTGACCGATGACTGCCCTAGCGTCGTGGATGCTGTCTCAAACCTCTTCCGGGTTTCTTTCAGCCTATCCTTGATGCGGACGCAGCTGGTTCCGGAGCACCGACGAGCGGTGGCTCCATCCACCAGCAGCTGCCAGAGAGTTACCATGACGCCCTGGATGCTTGCCGGGGTGCTTTGCGATTTTTATGCAGACGCTAGAGTTTTCTCGGTGCACTGGCTCTTCAGCCCGATTTGCATGTTTTGAATTGTCTTTCTACCAATTGGTGCCGGACTTATGCCGTACTTAGCGTCCGGCTCAAGATTCTGCATCTCTAGGTTCAGACGGCGTAGTGTTCCGATTTGTCTGTACAGAGTTATGGCCAAAACAGTGTTTTTGGGCCGGTTTTAGGACAGACCTTGCATTTCCGCGTGCGACACCCGTCGTGCGCCGTGGCAGGTATCTATGGTGTGGACTTGTCATTTGTTATCTCTGTGCATGTGTTTGTTAATGGAAGCACATTTGACACTGTGTCGTGAAGTCTAGCCAAATCCTTGCCGTTTGGCACCCGACGTGTGTTGACGCCGCGAGGTAACTGAGCGCTGACGCCCAGTCAGTGACAAGCATGCTAGGAAGCTTCTTAGAATTTTCTCACTGACATCCAGGATCGTGGGTGTGTCGCTGCTAGAGTTTTCTTGGTGGTCATGACTTGGGCAGCCAGAGATGTTTCGGGGTCACGAGGAGACCTGAGGTTGTGCTGGTCAAGACGCACGCACCTAGTGGGTCGTACGGGTGCGACGTGGAGACCTAGAGCATTGAACTGGTGTGTGCGGTGCAGGAGCTCGTGACATGTCCATCGGCGCTTAGCTGTGTACATTACTCGTCGGTCCAAACCCGAACACCAGACGTGTTTCGGGGTCACAAGGAGACCTGTCTTGCACGTTATCGACCTGTCCAGCTCGTCATGCTGGCCGTTCTGGTTCAAATGATGCGCCATTCCGATGCCTGCACAGGAAGTTACTACCAGGCGAGTATTTTAGGCTCAGCGGGGCCGTTCTGACAGTTTGCATATTCTTGTGCAAGTTGTGCCTAATGAGGAGCCAAACGCGCCCCTGACTATGCGAGCTGTGCATCAGGCCTCATAGCTATCTAGGTGACTGTGGGTCAATGTTGTAACTCTCTCTCCATGTGTTTTTCATGGAAGCACATTTGACACTGTTCGTGTCGCCTAGCCAAACCCTTGTTGTATCCTGTCCGACCTGTGTTGACGGCGCAAGCTGACTGAGCGCTGAGGCCAAATCAGTGGCAAATGTGCTAGGAAGATTCCTCGCTATTTTAGCTTGGTATCATAGCAAACAAACCACATCTCATTGTGTTGTGCAACAGAGGCGCAGCAACAGCAGCAACAGCAATGAGTGGTAGCAACGGCAGCCACCTACAACAGCAACAACACTACCTAGGAGGACCCACCACAACTGCGTTGTAATGGAGGCAGCGCAGGTAGTAGCAGCATCCACAAGCCACATCAACAACAACAACCGTAGTAGTAGTAGTAGCATCGGAAATCACCTGCAAGAGTAGCGGCTACGGGCAGCAACCGTAGCAACAGTAGAAGTAGTGGTAGTGGCAGCAAGAGCTGCGGCAACAGCAGCAGTGACGGGTAGCTACAGCAACGGCAGTGGCAAGAAGCTGTAGTAGCAGCCGCGGAGGGCAGCAGCGTCAGAATCAGTCGTAGACGCACCGGTGGGTAGTTGCAGCATGAGCGACAATGGTTGTAGGAGCCGCAGTAGCAACGGCGGGCACCTGTAGTAGCAGCAGTGGCGAGTAGTAATAACGGCGGCGAGTAGTTGTAGCAGCTGCGGCAGCCGATGCAGCAGCCGTAGTAGTAAGAGCAGTAGCAGTGGCGGGCAGCTACAGTGGGAGCGGAATTGAGCAGGAGCAGCGACGGCGGGCTATAGCAGCCGCGGCGAGCAGCTGTAGTAGTGGCACTGAGCAGCTGCAGCAAGTGCTACAACCGACGCAGCAGTCGTAGTAGCCGTCGCAGCTGTTGCTGCAGCAACCGCAGCAGTAGTTGTTGTTGCAGCTGTTACCGTCAGGTTCAAGAAGGACCCGACGCGGGTGACCTTGTCTGGGGGGGGTGGGTTCCCGTTGGTCGAGCCCGTCGTACCGAGAGAGGGTGCGACAGAGCGTCAGACGAGTGTAAGCACAGGAGGCGGCACGTGGCGGCCTCCCACCTGCGAGAGGTGCAGGGGAGGGCGACGGGCAGCTGTTGGCCGGCCGCGTGTACAAGGGAGGTGCGAGCCTCCCCCTCCATTTTGCGCGCCGCGAGGTTGAACACGTCTGCAAAATTGAAAAGGGGGGTAGAGGAAGGGGCACCTAAGGAGGTGGCACCCGAGAAAAAGTGGACACCTGAGGATACCCCAAGATAGGGGTCCTCAAGAAATCACTGGGGAGTTCAGTGCAAAAAAAGGGGAGACGTGGGAGTACAGCAGCTACCCTGATAACAGAAACTACAGTGGTTGCAACAGTCTCAACAACAACAACAAAGGTGGCCTGAGACAAAAAAAAACCATTGTTAAACGACGGTGATCGTAGCAACAGCAACTATCGTGTTGGACATGGTGGTTGCAGCCGCAGCAAATGGGTGGCCAAAGGCCACAGTTTTAGTTGATGACGACGACTAGTGTAGTAGCAACAGCCGTAGCCGTTGCGGCACCACCTGAAGTGTTACCAGCCGTAGGAGGTGTGGCAGGGACCACCGCCGTCAGCATTTGACAGCAACGGCAGGTAGCATCAATCGTAGTAGTAGCGGCACCGAAGGTGACACAAGGTCGCCCTTTACGAAAGTCGCACAATAGTTGCGTAGCAACCGCATAGCAGTTGCACAACGGAGAACCACTTGCGTCGTGGTGGCCGTCCTTGTGACGACGTTGTAGCACGTCTAAGACACTGTGCTTTGACCGCCCAACTCACCTTGTGGCCCTGTGCCAATGGGAGCGAGTGTCTCGCACACTCACCCACGCCAGGCTCTAGAGTTGAGTAAACCGACTGGCAGAGGGTGCAACCGGTGATGTGATTAGCGCCGACACTGCATGCGTAGCAGGCGCCATGGCCACAGTGGTAGTTGCAGCCGTGGCACACGCCTTAGGTGTCTAACGGATTTGCCTACTACTATTACAGCGACCGGCACCATGATTGGCGCCAGTGTTGCCAGCGCCCTCACAGGTGGCAACCACTCATGATACGGTCCCGCCCCTCTTCTCCTCCACCCGACTCAGAGACGTTGTCGTCCGATACCGTGGCACCCCTCAGCGGAGCCATGGCAATGCTGTACGCCAAGCTCTAGGGTCTAAAGCACATGGTGAAACAGTTTACAGACCATGTGTTCTAGATCGCCACCACGCCGCTACAGACCCCTCCCTCTTCGTCCTCGTCATCCTTGACTCCGTATGAGACATTGCCTAAAGATGCCTCAACGCCCAACCTCACGTCCACGTCTGACACTCTTCGCTCAGTCCTAGAGGGAGTCAAATTCATCCCGACCTCCTACCCCGTTGCTTCCTTAGCCGTCCCTTCTGTCCATACTCCTTGTGCACGCGCCTGTTACACGAGACAACGGATGGCAGCTATAGCCAGACGTACCCAGGCAGCAGCAAAAGTAGCAGCAATAGTGCTGGTGGAAGTAGCACCAGTGCCGACAGCAGCAGCACCAGTAGTGACAGGCATTATCAAGGAGCCATCTCCCTTGTCCCTCATCGTGGGATTCGTGCGTCGCCCCCTCTCAACTTCTACCGGTGTGTCGGTTGTAGGGGGGATGGAGTGTTTCCTCACGAACATCGGAGAGCATAGGATGGATGTGACGGACCGTGCTACACTACAAGAGCGATTCGATGAGCGCCTAAGGGGGGGGAGACGTCCTCTGTGAGGTGGACGATTCATCCAAGGAGTGGTCCGACACGGATTCGGAGGTAGACGTAGAGATGAAGATGGAGATGGAGACTGCAACTGACGCGACAGAGACCACGACCACAGAGGCAGGTGTGGCAGTAGCGGCGGACGGGGCAGCAGTAACAGTGGCGGTGACAGCCGACACTTGTGGAGCAGACCTCGGGGTAGTGGGCGTGTTGGCAGCCACCGACATTGTCATAGTAACAGTAGCAGATACTGCTACAGACGGGACGCCGGCAAGGTTGCCCTTATTGGTGGAGATACCACGATGTTTGTTGTCCTTGCAGCAGCCAATACTAGTGAATGACTTAGCAGCGGCAGCCCATGGAAGAGCAGTTGTTACAGTGGTCGACACTGCTGTCCACAGAGTGGCGGCTTTGTCCGTGGAAGCCGATGCCCCCACTGCATCTGCTCCATGTGAGGATGACGAGTCTTACGAGGAGTGGTCAGATGTGGAGTCAGAGACAAACGTAGAGGCCCAGTGTGATGCGATGTTTGTAGCAGCCACAGAACGCGCAAGGGATGGCCCCTGGAAAACAATAGAGGTTTGTGTGTGAGACATGTTGGCAACAGCAGATCAGCTTGCAGTAGTCACCTTTATAGGTGCAGCTGCCGTGGAGGAGACAGAGCAAGTTGCGGACTTCCGGCTCATAGTTGCCCTGACCAGCGTCGCTGCCACCATGACGGTACCAGCCTACGAAACAGCTACAAACATCCGAGCTGCAGTTCTCATATCCAAGTGCCTGTGCTCCGCGGTGGACGTGTAGGAGGCAGCCGTGGCTTAAGCAGATGCGCACATGTAGGGTCTCATGGTCAAGCTCCGAGAGGCCAGAAGCCATTGTTACAGTGCGGATGTTCTAACACAATGGGCTGCCAAGGAGTGTGTGGAGGATGTGCACACGCGTCTCGAGGCAGCTGAGTGGTCTCTACAAGATGCACGTTGGGGACAGGCAGAAATTCAGTAGCAGGTAGATGATTGGCTGCACACCAAGGGTTAAGAGAAGCCCCGCGACGTTGTACCTGCTCTAGATGACGGCGATGATGACGTAGAGGCAGAAGCACCAACAGATGTCGACGTCCGGCTAGCAGTCGACGGCCGAGTGACAGGTGTGTGAGCAGCAACCGGTGCCTCTGTAGCAGCAGCTCCTGTAGGTGCAAATGTTGTAAATGCCGACGCGCTGTCTGGTACCGTCGCCCTGCCAATAGCTGGCGACAAGGCGACAGATGAGTCGACGGTTGACATAGAGGACTCTGACCTACGCGACGAGGCAGCGAGGCTGTATGAGGTTGTGGCTCGTGTCGATGCACACGCAATGGAGGTCCACCGTCAAGTTTGTTGCGTTACTAACCACCTGCATGTCACAGATGTAGCAGGCCAGCCGGCCGCCATAGCAAAGCTCGATGAGCTGTACACGCGACTTGACACTAAGGAGTCCACGTGGCGATGTGCTGCTCAGCAGTTGGTAGGCATACAACAAATGATGCATTTGGAGGAGGCCCTCAGCGTTGTACCACTCACAACAATAGGTGGCGACAGCAGTGACGACTACGATAGCGACGACGTGGACACTGTCGACGATGCTATGGGGTGAGGCTATGTGCGCGCGCGTCGCAACGGCATCGTTCTCACCCTTCCTGTTGCTATGCAAGGGTATGTGGCCATGGGGGAGCCATGCTTCCTCCTCAAGGGATATGTTGTGCATAGCTATCAGCTCTGATTGTGCTGTCGGGCTCTACCACACATAGGGAGTGTTGGCGTGTGGGATTTTGTCCGACACATCCTTGTGCATAGCACATAGAGACACTTCTGCTCTATGGTTGGCATGGGTCGAGATGGTGATGGTCGAAACCCGCATACTTGGTGGGTTCTCCCAGTGTGATAAGGTGACCTAGCACCTTGACACCACCATGTACTTACGATGCAGGTGTGTATGTGCCATGCTACAGTTTTTGCATTTTTAGGCTCGACGGCACAGGAGGAGTGTTGTTGTGTAGGCTTCGAGACGACACCGCTCCACACAGCGATTGTGGCACCACAGGTCTTTTTGAGATCCCGAGACTGCTATATCACCTACGACATTTCTGATGTGATGCACTTGCTGCATTTCGACATCCAGGTTTGTGGGTGCGTAGCTGCTAGAGTTTTCTTGATGGTCATGACCCGGGCACCGGGCATCCATGGTGTCGGTACTGCCTAACTATAGTCTTTTGGTTGTGTTGTGCTTTGTGGCTTAGGTTGGATCGGTTGTTCTGTTTTCGTGTCTCTTCCCTTGTCATCCAATACCTCTTTCCTATTTCAAATTGCTCCACTATGTCCTTCGAGCACACCCGTGTGTTGCATCATCATTTGTGCCATATCCACATGGTTATTACCACTTCCTTCACATGCGCCCTGCTCAAAGCCTTGATGTTGATAACCCTCTGTACATATATTTGTGCGTATGTGCCCTCGGGTGTGGAGTGCATGAGGACTTGGCGGACGGTGGTGATTCACGCTGATAGCGGAGACACGTGCTTGCCAAGTCTGTCACGTGGCAGCGTTACTTTCTTGTCTCACTCACTCCGCCGGCCGTCGACCCTTGCCTGCCCCCGCTAGCAGACTTAGTTATGTCCTCAAGATTCATGTGGCACACTGTGCTCGATGTGATGCGCGACCTAGATTAGACCCTCAACTTTCATGTTTGTAGGTCTGTTTTAGGTTTCCAAATTTCTGACCTAGGATGTGACTTCGCATGTGCGATCGCACCTTTTCTGGGCACACAGTGCGATTTTGCCCTCGCACCACGTTGAGCGGCGGCGAGCTTTGCTCGCCGCCGATGGGTGAGACTCGACTAGCGAGTCTCACCCGTAATGGGGGGCTGACTTGTTACTAGGGTACTTGTAGTAAAACTCATGTCTTCGCCCTGGGGTTTTGGAGCTCACGCGCTCCACACTTAACGAAACAAAGCGTCGTTGGTCCCATTCAATTCGTATCGTTGTTCTCAGATGTTACCTCCTTCCTGGCCCCATGCCCTGCCGACTTCCTTGACTATGCTAAAAGAAAGTTTCTCTTTCTCCCATCTCCATCAGTGACCATCTGATGTCCCATCCTCGAGCTAGTGCAAGCTGAAATTATGGGACCCTTCATTCTTGCCTTCCTTGGTGGCCTTGTTTTGGATTTTCTTTGTCCAATGGATGACTCATTTTGCTGGATCTTTGTCCTTTGCCAAAAGAGTGATGTGTGCAATGTACTTCAATATTGGTTGCCTTAGAATGAGCGTTCTTCTCATTGTCAGCTTCATGTTGGGGGGTGGTGAGCTCTTTGGTCCCTGAGGACCACCGGGATAACAAAATTTCCAGTTGTGTCTGCCTCTTTTCCTTTCTTGGTGTGTCCACTCAGTCCATGGCCTGGGTGCTTCTGTGATCCAGTCCATCATCATGTTTTTGACTCCCATGATGCTCTATTCTTCATTTCTATCTTTGAGTGTGATCTCAACCACTTTGCCTTTGCTGGACCTGTTGTCCCGCTCTTTTGGCTTGGTAGGGGCTCGTTCCTATTGCATCCTCGGATCAGGGAATTCTCTCACTCAAATTGTCAGCGCTCGCGTTTGCATCGTCCTCTGTTCTTGAGCTCTCTTCTTTGTCCATGCCTCACTCCATGTCTCTGCCCGCGTCATCATTCATCACTGTCGTCCCTCTCTTTTGCATAGCTATCCATCCCTGGAGCGTCTCTTTCCATGCCTCCCACTGACGACCCCATCTTGCCTGTCATGTCGACCTCAGTAGAGCTCCCTGTCTTGCGGACCTCATCTCCTGGTCCTGTTTCGGATCCTGTCCTAGAGCCGGCGGTCTTTGTACTGCCAGCTCCTGAGCCTTCTACCCATGGGAGCAGGCTCTGAGCTCTATCCTTACTGTGGGGTGGTGTCTGGAGACCCCGGAATTCACGCCTTTGGTCTCACTACCATGGCCCTTACGGTCCCGTCATCATTGTCCTGCATCCTGGCACTGTTCCTGGTTATTTCCTAATGTCCGAGGAGTTCCAAAGTGACATAGACTGCTCATGCCATGTTGCTTCGTATCTTGCTGCCAGTGGACTCTCTAGCGCCCGAGCCCACCACTGTTTGTGAGGTTGGTGAGGCTGCTGACACCTTGTTATACTCTGCGAGCATGATGTGTTTGAGCTGGTGGATGTGCCTGCTGGTCTGAAGGAAGTCTGTGCTTGTTGGGTTTTTAGGAGTAAGCTGAATCATGATGGCTCAGTTGCTTGGTAGAAAACATGGTTGATTTCCAAGGGATTCTGTGAGATCCCTAGCATCAACTTCCATGCGACCTTCGTCCCTGTTGGGTGGTATACCACTGCTCACGCTCTTCTCAGTCTGGTGATACAAAATGAATAGGAGCTCAAGCAGATGGATGTAAACAGATTCTTCCTGCATGATACATTGGATGAAGATATCCACATGGTGTGGCTGCCTGGCTGTAGAGATGGCACCAACATGGCCTGGCGACTTTGAAGGCCTTGTACGAACTAAAGCAAACCCCTTACATCTGGAACATGGAGATTATCGCCACTCCTGAGAGAGGGGGTACCATTGCAACACAGTGGATCCTAAACTGTTCCAGAGTCCCCTGTCTTCCCCTTCTGTTGCCATCCTGGTCTATGTCAACAATATTCTCATCGTTTCTCCGAGCCCCTTTCTTTTCCAATCAATCTTTGACCTCCTAGAAACTGCTTACAAGATGAAGGCTCTTGGCCCTGCTTGGTTATTCCTTGGCATGGAGCCCGAGCAGGACCGACAACGCCGCTCACTTCATGTCCACCAGGCTGAATATGTACGCATCGTAGGAGATCGATTTGCCCATCTGCTGGTTGCAATCCCGTCAGCTTTGACGCCCATGACCCTACCATACTAGAGACTGTTGAGGTCTCTTCGTGCGTCAAGGCTACGGAGAAGTCGACGTACCCCCCCTCCTCCATATCATTGGTTCGCTCATGTATCCCACCACAAAAAGCCACATTGATGTCCCTTTTTTTTGTGAACTATCTCACATAGTTCTCCTAAGGGCCCATGTGAGCAGCACCTCAAAGCCGCACTTAAAAACAGTGTGATATGCAGTCTTCAGAGCACACGTCAGGATGTGCTACCCAGCATATCCCTCAGTTGCTGGCAACAGTTACACTAAAGCAACTTGGCACATGAAATTGATGTTTGCGTCCAGTCTGGGTACATCCTCCTCATGGGTGGCACTGTAGTATCATGGAAGGTCAGCAAGGATGGGTGTGGCAGGAAAAGTCCTGCAAAGCCGGGCGTGTCGCCCTCGGCTCAGGTACATGTGAGTGTGTCTAGAAGTGTTGCTTGTTGCAGCACTTGCGCGTTCCAATTCGCTACATTCTGTCATGCAACAACCGAAGTACAAAGGCGGCGGCTGCTGCTGTCGCTGCTGCTGCAGTGGCTGCTGTTGCTGTAGTGGCGGTTGCTGCTGCTGCTGCTGCTGCGACTGCTACTGCCGCTGTGGTGATGACGGCGGTGGTCGACGTTGACCGCTGACGGCGCTGCCCTCGGCAGCTGCGTCGGCAGCCATACTGGAGGAGGTTTGCTTCGGCATGGCAACCGGTTTCCTCCCCTGTTTTCCCCTCCGCGGAAGTCCTCCGCGGAGCGTCTCCACGGAACCGCCC
>SZWC01002044.1:188082-199603 GCA_023375785.1 Penium margaritaceum | reverse complement strand
TGCTGCTGCTGCTGCTGCTGCGACTGCTGCTGCCGCTGTGGTGATGATGGCGGTGGTCGACGTTGACCGCTGACGGCGCTGCCCTCGGCAGCTGCGTCGGCAGCCATACTGGAGGAGGTTTGCTTCGGCATGGCAACCGGTTTCCTCCCCTGTTTTCCCCTCCGCGGAAGTCCTCCGCGGAGCGCCTTCACGGAACCGTCCTTCCGCGGAACTTCCTCCCCGCGGAACTCCTCCGCGGAGCGTCTCCGCGGATACCTTCCGCGGTGAACTTCACCGCGGAAGTTCACCGCGGATCACCGCGGATCACCGCAGATTACCGCGGATGACCACGGAGTACCGCGGTTTACCGCGGTTCACCGTCAATGACCGCGGTCACCGCGGTCGCGCCGGTGTAGAACACGGCGTGCTGCTGAGGTCCGCAGTCGACACGTTCTGCACCCGCAGCTCCGCAGTCGCAGGTTCGCGGCGAGCAGCGCCGATGTTTTCCTGAACAGCCGCGGTGGTGGAGCTGTGCGGAGGTGGAGCTGCGGCGGAGCTGCGCGGATCCGCGGAACACCGCGGATCTGGACTGGCAACGTCACCGCGAGGTGGCAAATGCAGAACGCCGAGTGCCTCCGCGGCACTCAACGCATGTTCCGACGCGTTCGCGCGGTTGCCGCGCCCGCCGCGGGTGCTTTGTCACCGCAGAGCACCGCTGAACGACCGCGGAACGACCGCGAATCGACCGCGGAACGACCGCGGATTGACCGCGGATTTTATAAAGAACGGTCGAAGTGGTGATGGGCCCTCCCAGGACCTCCCGCCAAGACCGTGGACACTGCTGCTGCTGCTCCTCAAGGCAACGGCTGCGGTTGCTCGCGACTTCTTCGGCTGCTATGTCTCTGCTGCGCAGCTATGCGAGCACTGGCTCGCTGGCTCTGATACCATGAGGGACAGCTCCTAGCAATGCTGTCGCTAGCGTGGCAACACAAGCCAGCTAGCTAACTCACTAACACACACAGGTGGAAGTGAGAACAGCAAGGGGTTGGCTAGGGACACAAACACAAGTGTCAGAAGCTGCAAAAGTTGAAACATGCAGAGAGAAATGACAACTGAGGTCTGGCCAACCTAAATAGTGCCACGGACCTAGTGGATGCACACACACACTCGGCGCATAACGGCGCCATTTTTCTAGCAGGACAAAACAGTGGCAAAAACACAGTTTTGGTCACAATTCCCTGCAGACACGTCAGAACGACGAGCCGTTTGAACCAGAACGACCATGTCGACGAGATCTACATCCTGATAGGCTGCACGCCTACGTGCTCTGACACAGCACGAGTCTACAAAATACGGAAGTCTTCTGGGCGCCCGTCGCCACCGGCTACCGGCCTGCTGCCTCCGTTGCCAGTCTCAGGGATCTGCACGTGAATGGACATGAGCCGAGGGGTCACCGTAAGCTGTGTACAACACACACAACAACACTCCCCCATGACCGGAGGACGAAACATGTCCATGCACATGCAGAAACTGACGTTGTACAGAGCAGGAAACTCACAGCCGCTGCAAGCAGTAGGCACGGCACAAACAGGGTGGCACATGAGGAATCAACGTGCAACAGGGGTGGGGCAGAGTCCAACGGAACGAGTGGCCGCATGAAACTTTGAACGACCCAGGGCCTTGGTCAGAAAATCCGCGCACTGCCTGTCAGTGCTCACGTGGATGACTCGGATCTCACCACGATAAACCAGGTCACGCACGAAGTGATGCTCGACATTGATGTGCTTCGTGCGTGCATGGAACACACCTGAGTTTTTGGCGATGGCCCCCGTGCTCATGTTGTCACACTGGAGAACCACAGGGGGAATGGACTGACACAGTTCACGCAACAGACCGACGAGTCACACACATTCTGCCGCACCGGCCCCTAGGGCAACGTACTCTGCCTCAGCAGTACTGCGTGCGATACAGCCCTGCTTCCCACTTCGCCAGGACACTGCAATGCCTCCCATGAGGAAGATGTAGCCGGTGCGGCTTTTGCCATCTGGACACCACGCCCAGTCGCTGTCTATGTACCCATCAAGCACAACGGACACTTGCTCGCGAAAGCACAGGCCGAAGCGTGTGGTGGACAAAATGTAGCGCACACACCGGACTGTGGCCTCCAGTGTTCGCTGGCGCGGAGCCTGCGAGAACTGGGCGAGCAGGTTGACAATGAAGGCAATGTCGGGCCGTGTCGTGGTGGCCAAGTACATGAGCGAGCCGATGACTCGCAGGTACAGGGTCACATCAACTGGCTCCCCCAGGTCCGCTGGGTCATCGACCTTCAGGGCGGCCTGCCCCTCAGGGGTCATGGGCGTGGAGGCCGTGCGGACGGCCGCGAGGAGGTCGGCAAAGCGCTCCCCCACGGTCTCTGCNGAGAACTGGGCGAGCAGGTTGACAGTGAAGGCAATGTCGGGCCGTGTCGTGGTGGCCAAGTACATGAGCGAGCCGATGACTCGCAGGTACAGGGTCACATCAACTGGCTCCCCCAGGTCCGCTGGGTCATCGACCTTCAGGGCGGCCTGCCCCTCAGGAGTCATGGGCGTGGAGGCCGTGCGAACAGCCGCGAGGAGGTTGGCAAAGCGCTCCCCCACGGTCTCTGCGTAGCGTCCCTGATGGACACGGAGTGTGCGACGAACACGGTCGCGCACGATCTCCATCCCCAAAAAGACAGAGGCCTCACCAAGATCCTTCATCTTGTAGGCCAAGGAGAGAACGGCCTTGGCAGCATTCACTGCTCCCAAGTCGGGCGAGGCGATCAGAAGGTCGTCCACGTAGACGAGGATGGCAGCAAGTGGTGCTGGGGACTGTAGGATGAACAGGGATGGGTCAGCATCACTCTGAACGTACCCAGTGCGTCTCAGCTTGCTTGTGATCTCCTGGTTCCAGCATTGCGGTGACTGCTTCAGGCTGTACAAGGCCTTCCGCAGCCGGTACACGCGACCGGTACCATCCTCAAAGCCAGGTGGCTGGACCATGTAAATCTCCTCCTCAAGATCCCCATTTAGGAAGGCGTTGTTGACATCCATCTGATGGAGTTCCCAGTCGTGTTGTGCCACCTGGCTTAGCAACGTGAGTGTGGTCGTCATCCGCCCAACTGGGGCAAAGGTCTCGGTGTAGTCCACACCAGGGACCTGAGAGAAGCCCTTTGCTGTCAGGCGCGCCTTGTAGCCCTCCACAGTGTCGTCTGGCTTAAGCTTCTTGCATAGAACCCACTTGGCCTTGATGGCCTTGCGGTTCTTTGGCAAGTCCACCAGCTTAAAGACGTCGTGCTCGCGGATGGCATCAAGCTCAGCCTGGCAGTCAGCACGCCACTGCTCAGCATCAGGGGCCGACAAGGCCTCAGGCAGACTGGTGGGATCGGGAGCCAGCACTGGTGCACTCCGTGTAGCCAGGGCATATGCTGCAGAGGGAGGGTCGATCGTCACCTTGGACTAAGCGGCGTCACGAGCAAGACCGCGCTCATGAGCAAGTAGTGCCGCACCAGTGGCACAGCAAGGGTGAACCTCAGCAAGGTCGCGCACACTCGGGCCGAGGACCTTTGTGCCCGGATCACCGCTGGCGACGCTGCGCGTGGGGCGCGGGCGGAGACGTCCGCCGGGTGCCCGTGTGTAGGGGTCCGAAGGGGCAGGGGCAGTGGGCGTTGCTGAATCACATGCCGGTGTGGACCGCACGGCAGGCGTGCCACTCGAGGCTGGTGTGGCATCACCAGCTGGGGTCAGGCCCACGGCAGACGCAGGCGCGTCTGTGACCGGAAACAGGGACAGCTCAGCGCCAGACACGGATGCGGACGCGGGATCAGACTGAGCTTCAGAGTCAGACTCAGTCTCAGACGCGGAAACAGACGAAGAATCAGGCAGAGCCGCAGACGCGGAGGCAGACTCGGACGCAGACGCGGACACAGGCGAGCGCAGAGAGTCAGGGGTAGAGGAGCGAGCCACAGACGGGGCGGGGCTGGGGGTGCCGGTGGGCACAACCACTGGGGACAGCCCCGGGGGTGCCGGCGACGGAGTGACCGCATTGGACGGGGGCACTGTGCCACCCGGACCAGGGGCCTCCCCTACACGACGGGGACCGGAACACCCAGGGGCATGAGCAGCACGCAGAGTGTGGATGCGAGCAAGGTCGCGGAAGGCAAGATGCTCGAAGAAGAGAGCGTCACGGGACTCCACGATGCGGCGGCGCTCGGGGTCCCAGAACCGCCAGGCCTTTGACCGCGGGGCGACGCCAACGAAGGCGCAGAGGCGGCCCCGCGGAGAGAGCTTGCTCCCTTGCTGCTCCGGCGTGAACCAGACGCAGGCAAGGGAGCCCCAGACACGGGCGAGGCGCAGGTCCGCTCGACGCCCATACCACAACTCGTAGGGCGTGCGGTGACCTGGAAGGGGACCGTGGGGAATGCGGTTCCACACCCAGGTCATGTATGCCATGCCCTCAAAGGCAAAGGCCTCAAGCATGGCATTGTCGGCACGCATGGCGCGGACCGCATCCTCCATGGTGCGGTTCCAGCGCTCGGAGACACCGTTCTGCTGGGGGATGGCGGGAGCAGAGAGGTTGTGAAAGACACCGAGCTTGGTGAAGGTGCGTGCCATGTCACCAAGGTACTCGCCGCCACGGTCCGACCGAAAGGTCTGAAGGCGGTGGGGAGACTGGCGTTCGGCCATGACCAGCCAGATGCGGACCGCAATGGCTGCATCGCTCTTCTGACGCAGGCTGTAGACCCAGCGCATGCGCGTGAAATCATCAGTCAACGTCAGGACGTAGCGACCGCGGTCTTCCTGAAACTCGATAGGGAGCGGACCCATGAGGTCGTAGTGGACAAGCTCCAGGGGCCGACGAGCCCTGGAGACAGACGCAGGATAAGTGGACCGGTGCATTTTTCCCTCAGCACAGGCTAGACAGTCGGTCGTGGGCGGCGCCTCGAAGGACGCTGCATCAAGACCAAGAGCAGGCTGAGTGCGGATCAGCCTATCGACAGCCCCCAAATGCACATGACAAAGACGTCGATGCAGGAGGCGGTGGTGTTCGGGGGACAGAGCACCAGCGACAAAAACACGGGCAGCGGAAGAGGGAAGCAAAGGGGGTGCACTCGCAGAGCACCCAGCAATGTGATACAGATCATCGACGACCGTCCCACTGAGGACGGTCTCCTCGGTGTCGCGCACAAAGATGCGAGCATCGGCAGCCGTGTGCGTGACACCGAGGCCCATCTTGGTGCAAGCACGGACAGACAGCAGGCTGAGTTCCAGATCAGGGACAAAAAGGACGTCGGATATGTATACGGGACCATCTGGCCCGGTGAACTGCACAACCCCAACACCCTGGACAGGGACCTCATGGCCAGCTGCAGTGCGAACAGAGTGAACAGCGCCAACGGGATGCAAGACGACAAAGGCGTCACGACGACACGTCATGTGATGGGTGGCACCAGAGTCCACGACCCATGTGGCATCTGTGACCCGTGTACAAGGGGCAACGTGGCACTCGGCGACGGAACAAGGAGCGGCAGCAGGCCGCTCGGCAGGCGACGCGGCAAGACGAGCAACGGAGCGGACATGAGACGCATGCAACCAAGACGTGTCATCGGGTCCGTCACGCGCACACGGCTGGGCATGGGGACCACCACAGACATCACCACGCAACGACACAGAAAGTCCACAGGTAGTAGGACCCCTCGACTCAGTCAACTCACTCGCACCTCCCTGAGATGAGCGTGGGGCGAGAAGCTGGTGAAGCTCGGCGATCGTCCGGTCGCGCTCGGCGAGCGCCTGGTCGCGAGGATCAACGGAGGAGCCTGCTGTGGCGGCGGACTCCTCTAGGACGGCTGCGGTAGTGGCGGCCAAGCGGGCGGTCGCACCGGACGTCTGGCGCATGCGCGCCTAGTGCGCCTGCTGCAGCCCACGGGTGACCTTGGCCCAATCCAGTGGGCGTCCTGTCAGGCGAGTGCAGTCGGGATAGCGATGGTCACCACCGCAGTTGAAGCACACGAGGCGACGTCCCGTCGTGCTGCTAGAGCCGCTGCTGCTGCCGCCGCTGCTGCTGCTGCCGCCGCTGCTGCTGCTGCCGCCGCCGCTGCTGCTGCTGCTCCCGCCGTTGCTGCTACGGCTGACACTGCCAGTGCTGGTGCCGCTGCTGTTCTCGCCGGTGGAACCACCACCCGACGCTCTGCGACCCTTCTTCCCCTGCGCTGGAGCCGCCGTTGCTGTAGACGGAGGGGTGGGCGACGCGGCGGCAACTGCAGCTGAAGCGGTGCTGCGGCGTGCGCGGTTCGCGGCGTCCATGCCTGCCACATCCAGAAAGTGGAGAGTGGCCCAGCGCAGCAGGGTCCCGTCGCTCGCCATGTCGCGAAGCAGCGTCTGGTCGAAGTTGCTGAAGACGCGCGCGTAGTCGGGGTGGATGCCGTAGAGGATGATCTGGAGGGCGGAGTATTGCGCAGGAGCGTCGTCCCCAAGATCCTCGTACAACTGGATCGCCCGGCGCCAGTAGTCGGCTGCAGNTCCAGAAAGTGGAGAGTGGCCCAGCGCAGCAGGGTCCCGTCGCTCGCCATGTCGCGAAGCAGCGTCTGGTCGAAGTTGCTGAAGACGCGCGCATAGTCGGGGTGGATGCCGTAGAGGATGATCTGGAGGGCGGAGTATTGCGCAGGAGCGTCGTCCCCAAGATCCTCGTACAACTGGATCGCCCGGCGCCAATAATCGGCTGCAGACTCCTGAGCAGTCTGGCAGAGGGAGTTGAAGTCGGCGAGGCGCTGGGATGTCAAAGCCAAGGTGGCGCCCTCAAACAGAGTGACGGCCAGTGCCCATGCCGCGCAAGGGTTAGCTCCTGAGCCGGTCAGCGAATCGCCAAGGAACCGACTGAAGTCCTTGGTGAAGTCCGGGGCGGCCTTCATCAGGCCGGAAGCTGCGCGGACTGCCATGTGTGTCTGAGCGGGGTCAGACGCCTGATATGGTGTGAGGTAGTAGGGGAGGACTCCCTCACTCATGGCCCACATGGGAAAGCGTGGATCCTAGGACCTGAAGTCGTTCCCAGTCCGGAAGACGGGCGGGTCTGACTCAAACCACTTGGGTGGCTTGACCGTTGGCAGGGCAACGGCCGAAGCCACTGCGGGGCCAGGCATCGAGGAGGCAATTCCCTTACCCAGGCGGGCCCGCAGAGCCAGCTCCTCAAAGCTCAGTGGGCGGCGAGATGAGCTCGGGTCAGCGTTGGAGCTGGAGTTGGTGCCTTGGAGGGCTGCATTGGCCTCACGCGCTCTGCGACGCGCTTCCAGGCAGATGAGGCGCGCTCGGAGTACCTCTTCCTCGCCCTCCTCGCCGAAGTCGGAGAGGTTCTTCGCGACTGCATCACCATTACCGCCGTGGGCAAGGTGGTCCTCCTTCGGGTCAGTCGACGGACGCTGCTGCTGCTGCTGGGGCAACAAGCCCCTGATCATATCCTGTAGTTCGGCCACCTGCCTCGTCAAGGTATCGCGGCTCTCCACCTGTAGATCCGCCAGTGCGCGCACTTGGCGCGCCAATGTAGTCGGGCTCGGCAGCCGCTGTTGCTGCTGCTGTAGCGGTGGCTGATGGTGTTGTGGCGGCGGCTGCTGCCACTGCTGCTGCTGCAGTGGCTGTTGTTGCTATAGTGGCGGCTGCTGCTACTGCTGCTGCTACTGCTGCGACTGCTGCTACCGCTGTGGTGATGACGGCGGTGGTCGACGTTGACCGCTGACGGCGCTGCCCTTGGCAGCTGCGTCGGCAGCCATACTGGAGGAGGTTTGCTTCGGCATGGCAACCGGTTTCCTCCCCTGTTTTCCCCTCCGCGGAAGTCCTCCGCAGAGCGCCTTCACGGAACCGTCCTTCCGCGGAACTTCCTCCCCGCGGAACTCCTCCGCGGAGCATCTCCGCGGATACCTTCCGCGGTGAACTTCACCGCGGAAGTTCACCGCGGAAGTTCACCGCGGATCACCGCGGATCACCGCGGATTACCGCGGATGACCGCGGAGTACCGCGGTTTACCGCGGTTCACCGTCAATGACCGCGGTCACCGCGGTCGCGCCGGTGTAGAACACGGCGTGCTGCTGAGGTCCGCGGTCGACACGTTCTGCACCCGCAGCTCCGCGGTCGCAGGTTCGCGGCGAGCAGCGCCGATGTTTTCCTGAACGGCCGCGGAGGTGGAGCTGTGCGAAGGTGGAGCTGCGGCGGAGCTGCGCGGATCCGCGGAACACCGCGGATCTGGACTGGCAACGTCACCACGAGGTGGCAAATGCGGAACGCCGAGTGTCTCCGTGGCACTCGACGCGTGTTCCATCGCGGTCGCGCGGTTGCCGTGCCCGCCGCGAATGCTTTGTCACCGCGGAGCACCGCGGAACGACCGCGGAACGACCGGGAATCGACCGCGGAACGACCGCGGATTTCATAAAGAACGGTCGAAGTGGTGGTGGGCCCTCCCAGGACCTCCCGCCGAGACCGTGGGCGCTGCTGCTGCTGCTCCTCAAGGCAACGGCTGCGGTTTCTCACGACTTCTTCGGCTGCTGCGTCTCTGCTGCGCAGCTATGCGAGCACTGGCTCGCTGGCTCTGATACCATGAGGGACAGCTCCTAGCAATGCTGTCGCTAGCGTGGCAACACAAGCCAGCTAGCTAACTCACTAACACACACAGGTGGAAGTGAGAACAGCAAGGGGTTGACTAGGGACACAAACACAAGTGTCAGAAGCTGCAAAAGTTGAAATATGCAGAGAGAAATGACAACTGAGGTCTGGCCAACCTAAATAGTGCCACGGACCTAGTGGATGCACACACACACACGGCGCATAACGGCGCTATTTTTCTAGCAGGACAAAACAGTGGCAAAAACACAGTTTTGGTCACAATTCCCTGCAGACACGTCAGAACGACGAGCCGTTTGAACCAGAACGACCACGTCGACGAGATCTACATCCTGATAGGCTGCACGCCTACGTGCTCTGACACAGCACGAGTCTACAAAATACGGAAGTCTTCTGGGCGCCCGTCGCCACCGGCTGCCGGCCTGCTGCCTCCGTCGCCAGTCTCAGGGATCTGCACGTGAATGGACATGAGCCGAGGGGTCACCGTAAGCTGTGTACGACACACACAACAGTTGGAACACAGTCACAACGTATTGATTTCTTTGCCCAAAGCGCTCAGGAAAGTTCAAGTTAGCAGTTCATGTTGTTGGTTTGATGCGAGCACCGCATGCACCTCATTGATCTTGCCGTGTGCCTGCTGTGACGTTCTCCTCTTGCAAATATGTCATTTATACATCTGTGTTGTTATGCTTGCTATGTACCACTCTCTTGTGCATGAGCTTGTACAACTAAAGGCCGAGCGGGATCTCGGTTTCCGGTGCTGTTTATGCTGATGCAACCTCTGTCTACTTGACTCCACACACATGCATACATGCAAGCGAGTAAACCAACATGGCTGTAGTTCACGACAAGTGGAGCTAGGCTACAGCCACTGCACATGCTGGCTCAGATTGCACCTGCGCCAGTTGATGACACGACATCTTGCATTCATACACATTTGGACATGAGTAAATGACCTTACTACCAGCACTAAGTATCCCTTCATTGTTCGTTTGGTGTTCATGACTTCAATGCATGCCCACATACACTTTGAGGATGATGTGGAACATGAAAGCATACATGTGTTGGGTTTAAACTCATTCTGGGTATGGTTAGCTACTGGTTGCTAACCATGCTCGGGTCATAGTGTCAGAAAAATCCTGCAGCAGTCGCTCTCAGTCTTGTCCGTGAGGTTTGGCTCAGCCGATGGTGTGGCGGCGAGCTCCACCTCGCGTTTGACACGCAATTGGGTCTCCCTTCACGGCGGGAGCCATTAAGCCTCCCCTCCAAAGGATCCATGCCGTCACTTGCTCCCCCAGGCCCTCCTGCTCTCGCCCTCACGCATCACAGTTAGCTACAAGGGCATTGGCTGTCGCAACCAGAGTCACTGGGATTTCCTGTGCGATATGCCCATTTCTTCTGTCCTCATTACCTTGCATGTTGAGAGTCATTGATTGGTGCCAAAACCCTGCCGTCATTGCGTTCACCCTATCCAGCTTTGTCAACCACCAATACGTCAAGGGCCCCCTGTGAATTGTGCCTACCTCATGTACCCCTGTAGATATCTGTTATAGCACCATGCACATCTCTCCAGTTGTGATGTTTGCTGTCCTTTGGCATAGCCTTCCATGACAGCAGAGCCAAGGACAGTGTTGCAAGCCAATTTCGGCCACACTAGGAAGCTTCCTAGAATCTTTTCTGCTTCATTGGCTTGGTTTAGTACAACACAGCGAGCACTGTGCTTCATTAGCCTCGTACTGTGCACAATGCTGCCTTTGCATGGCAATAGCACATGGCAAGCTCCATGCGATGCACTAGGAGGTGGCAACAGACCTTATGAACACCTCTAGATGAAAGTTGTGGGCCTTTCATTCACCTCGTCAGCACGGGCAGGGAAGAAGAAGATGGCGAGTAGCACAGGGTTGGCTTTTGTGACAAATTGCACCGACAAGAGGCAGGCACAGCTCATCCCAGTGCCGCCTTGAGTGAGTCACCGGGACCGCCCTGGAAGAAGAGCCAGGAGAGCGCAAAGTCGGCGATGAAGACGCACACGAGCGAGATGACAACAGCGGATGTGGTGGACTCTCCCACACCCTTGGCACCTCCCTGCGTGGTCATGCCCCACGCGCAGCTTATCTCAGCGATGATGCCGCCAAAGACGACCGACTTCACCATCATGCTGATGAGGTCCCACGTCTGCACATGCAACACACATATTCACACAACGCCACACTTGCATTCAAACTCGTACACGCTCTCAGATGCACTGACACTCGCACACACTTCCACTCACACTCACAGGACAGCACTCACAATCACTCTCGCCCTCACTCCCATACGCCCTCGCATTCGCAATCGCAGTCGCAGTTACACTCTCGCTTTTTCTAACTCTCACGCTCGTATTTGCACTTGCTCTTGCCCTTGCTCTCGCTGTTGCACTCGCTCTCGCTTTCGATCTAGCTCCCCCTCCTATCTCGCTCTCTCTCGCTCTTCCTCCCGCTTCCAATCTCGCACTCACACTAGCTCTCGCACACAAATTCACCCATGCACTCGCACTCCCACTCACACTCGCACTCACACTCGTACTCTCACTCGCTCTGTCACTCACACTCGAACTCTCAATCACACTCCCACTTATACCCACTTCCACACCCACACTCACACTCAAAGTCACAGTCACACTCGAACTCACACTCATCATCACTCTCACTCTTACTTCCATTATCTCTCATTTACGCTCACTCTCACACTCACTCGCACTCACCCTCACCCACCCTCACCATCACTCTCACTCGCACTTAAGGGAGAGGGGGAGTAGGTCCCCCTCTCCCTTAAACCCACTCTCACTCACTCACATTAACTCTCCCACACACTCACACTCACTCACACTCACACTCACACGCACTATCTCTCTCTCTCTCTCTCTCTCTCTCTCTCTCCCT